>JAEQBH010009430.1:0-75698 GCA_016808115.1 Tetrastigma voinierianum | reverse complement strand
CACCTAAGATTTTGCCTCCTCAATCAATAATCAAACAGGTTCTAGGACTATGGACTTTCAATCCGAATTTCCTTAAGATGTCCTCTAATTCCCAAAGTTTTACAAGTTTTGTTGACCCAAGTGTATTATTTCTTCAAGACTCGTATTTATTTACTCGTCTACACATTATTTCATCCAAGTATTTTGTTCCATCAAGAATAACCAATTTTCCAATTTTTCAAACTAAACTCGAATTTAAACAATGCGGTGCAATATTCCTAATTTCCTTACTCATTCACACCCCGATTCTTCCCCGAAATTGTTGTTCCTTGAGAGAACAGAATTATTTATTTGATTCATGCACAAAAAGGCATTTATTTATTTATCATGCTAAACAGAAAATGACACAAAAATAAAATTTCATATATCATGTTCATCAATCCAGAGACATCTACTTATCCACAATCAAATTTTCATTCAACAAGTGAAAAGCAATCCAACAAGCAAACAAAAGTAACCATAAAATGAAAATTCAATCAAACAAGGGACACATAGGATAAACCCAATGGATTGTCATTAGAATTTGTTTTGGGAATGTATATATTGACAACATGCTAAAAAAGCAAATAAACTTTCAGCTCTCTTTCTTCTTTGTAGGCCTCTAGGTATTATGTCGAGGATCTACATCGCACCGCTCGCTAGGATTAAACTTAGGGAATTTTATTTCAGCTTTTTGTCTTTCTAAGGCAGGGGAAATTCCTTTGCCTTTTGTAGATATTTCATTGCTTAGTTGCACTGCCTGAATGAGCTTGTCTTGCCTCTCCCCCACCTGATTAACTATTCCTTCCACCTCAGAGATACATTCTACAGTTTTAGATAATTATGATTGATCAAGTCTATTACTTAACCATGTTTTCCTTTCTATAATCATCATTATCTTCCAACTCGCTGATCTTTCTTTCATTAACCTTCGAATTCTTTTGAATAGCCTTTATAGATATGTTTGAAACCCATCAATCTTCCTAAGCATGTTATTCTCCATTGCTATCTCCTTCTCCTTTATTAAGTTTAGCATTTCAGCATCCCTTTTGAATTGATTATTGTAAAAAGCTTGCATGCTTGTCTTTATTCTTTCCATCATCTTTTCTTCTTGCTTCTTCAGCTCCTCCTTATGTTCTTATTCTCTGATTCTCCAGTTTTCTTCCTGTATTTGCTCTTCTTTCCGGGGTCAGCCCATGAATTCCTCTTTGATCCTCATTGCCGCTCTCCCATTTAAGTTCTCTCCTCCATTTCCTTTTTCATTGTTTTCAGCATTTCCATTATTTCCGTATTTCCTTCTCTGCTCTCGAATGCTTCTGCTTGAGCGGGCACCTGTTCTTGTACTTATGGAAATAAAGGATATTTGGCTTCAGGTTTCGATGCTCTTCAAGCTCCCGAAGGACGCCGCCCTAAGACTCCTCCATTTCTATTCTATCGGCTCAGATTCATCTCCCGCCTCGCTTTCTCGCATCTAGCATCAAATTGCCACTTCTTTTCCTTTCCTTTCCTTTGATCCCCTTTGCTACCCCGTAAGGATTGTAGGGGAGACCCGAGGACATCTTTTCTTCTTCCTCCCATTCTTCTTTCACCCCATTTTAAACAAAGTCTAGTAATAAAGGGCAGGGTGAGGGAATCAATTCCTTTATCGCTATGATGGAAAATCTCCTCGATTGATTCTTTGATTAGCATTCCCATGTTTATTTTGTATCCTTTCAAAAAGGCATACAACAAGATGGCTTCCTGCTCTCTGACTGTACAAAGGTGTTTGGTAGGTACTATTATAGAACATATAAAATAAAACCAAACCTTTGTCTCTTCTGTGAGAGCTCCCCTTTTTATGGCATGGTGGGGATTCTTCTTTGTCACTTCCCACTTTCCTTCTCCTCCTCCGCCAACCTGCTCAATTATTTTTTCATAATTGGGTTTTCCAACAATTTCTCAGACTCAACCCATGCTGGAAATCTCGCTTTAAACACCCTTACTTATGCTTCTATCATCGAAGGGCACCCAAACACCTCTTACGTAAAACATAATCATCCCTCATTCCTACCATGTTTGCATAGAATTCCTCGAAGCATTGAAAATCCCGGTGCTTTGTGCGTCGTGAAAGAATGCCCAACCCTTTTTCTATTACTCGAAAACTGGGAAATTAATTCGCTAAAACCTCTTTCGTGAGATAAATTACACATCACCTTGTTCCAATAATTATTTAGCTTCTTTCCGAAATGAAGTATTCTTCTTCTTCTCGTGACCTCTCTAGCTCATCCTCCTCCTGCTGGTTTCCTTTTTCAAGATTTACTTCTTCGTGTCAAGGTTCGACCGAGCTTTTTCTACTGCTTCGACATTTTCGCGCATGATTTCATCAATCAGTTTGTTGAGATTAGACATTTCATCTTGGTTTGTTGCCATGATTGAAGGATTGCGAGGGTATGGTTGAGCTTTCTGGTTCTAGGGTTTCAAGACCTCAAAGATGGATCAAATGGAAAGGTCAGTTGAATAGCGCTTAATGGAATTTTCGAGGGAAAAGACGATAATTCAATGCGTTATGATCATGACCACGAGCCATGACATTGTGTCGAGCCTCTAAATTAATGATCTTTAATGAATTTATTTATTTTTTAAACTGCTGGGACGCCCAAAATGAGAGGTTTTTAAAAACTTAATTTTTATTGACTTTCGACTATTCTGGTCGCAAACTCGTAATTTTTGGTTGTGACCCGAAATGTCACGATAGGGACTTTGGTGTCGTAAACATAAAAATGTTCTTTCCTTCTTTATTTCGGGCCGTGACCTCGCTTCATTATTTTGACTTTCTTCCCACTTTTTATTTTTCACATCCAAAGATTCTCGTTTGCAACTTTGATTAATGTCGCGACTAAAACATAAACACTCAAATTCACAAAGAATTTCAATTTATTCAATTCCAATCAAAACAACTACAACTCAATTCATCATCATGCTAAAATTTCAACTACTTCCCACTATGCATCACATTCAAAATTTAAGCACCAAAACAAGATAAAAATTCCCAAACTTTTAATCATATATCAAAGATAAATTTAAAATCAAATCAAGAAGAAGAAGATATCGCTCTTTTGGGCCTTTATGCCGATTGAAGTTTGGCAGATACCTTTTCCAATCTTCATTATCTTGTAAAACTAAAAATATATTCACCTACTCTTCAATCAATAATGAATAAAATCACTATAAGCTATTAGAAATTTAAACACATAAATTTTAAACTATAACAAGAAAAATTAAAAACAAACTGGTGTGGATTGTCTTCCACAAAGTCGCCACTTTTTAGTCTTTACCGACCCTTCGCCATTGTTCTGTTTCTTCAATTTCCCTTGTTTAGAACGAAGGGTTACTCTTCCAATTGCTTTCTCCCAAGGTAGTGCTTTAATCTTTGACCATTAACTTTGAACTCCTCATGATTGCTGGTTCTAAGTGTCACTGCCCCAAACCGTGTGCTCGATACCACTGTAAATGGTCCACCCATCGATTTTAGCTTTCCCGAAAGAGTCTTAGCTTTGAGTCAGCCATCAAGACCCGATCTCTTGCTCGAATTCCTCCTCAAAATTCGTTGATCATGCCATTTTTGTTTTATCCTCAGATTCTCGCACTAATACAAGCCATTCTCAACAACTCTTCCAATTCATTTAACCTGAGTAGCCTATCTTCTAGTTTTCTTTAAAATCAAAATTAAGTTTTTATGGCCCATAGCTTTATATTCTAGCTCAAGAGGTAGGTGACAAGGTTTTCCAAAGACAAGTCTGTATGGGGACATTCCAATGGGAGTTTTAAAGGCAGTTCTGTATGCCCAGAGTGCAACATCAAGCTTCAAAGACCAATCTCTTATTCTGAACCCACGCCTTTTCCGTAATTCTCTTTATCTCCTCGTTGGAAATTTTAGCTTGCCTATTTGTTTGAGGATGATGCTGCTCATAATGTGTTTGATAAATTACATTCAAGCCAAGGAGTTTGTCAACACCCATTTGCAAATGGCTCCCTCCATCACTAATTATACTAAGGTCCCAAATATGTTGAGAATATTTCTTTGTAAAAATCCCACAACTGTGACAAGGCCATGATTCGCGGCTACGTAGGCTGAGCTAAAATCAACAAAATTTATATACACCTGGGTTCCTACTACCGCCGTAGCCTATCGTAGTATAGTGGTCTAGGGTCGAACACAGGGATGGGTTTTCATCCTAAAAATGATTTGCATAAGTGCACGAAGGTAAGGCTCTCTATTTGGACTTTTTGGATTTGCTTTAAAAACAGTGGAAGTAGGTTGAAAATTGTAAAAACTGAAAATGAAGTGTGAAAGTTAACTTAAGATTTAGGTTACTAACTTGGTAAGTTAGGGAAAACAAGTGTCCTCAAAAAGGACCCTCGCGTATGACAAGCAACCCATAGTCCCCGGCATATCCGATCTATGTTTAACTAGCAAACCTCACCCTTGAAATCAACTCATTTGAGTCAACACCCAAGCCAGATTCATGGCCCCTTACTCGCTTGAAAACCCTAGCATTAAATATCATCATTTCAAAAGCTCGTAAAGACTATTTATCGAACCACAAAGGTATCTAGCAATGGGCATGCACTCAGATCCCCAAAGCATGGAGAGATTGGCCAAATTAATAACATTCCAATGCTATTCAACCCTAATTTGAGAAGATGGGGTCATAAACACAAGTATCTATGGCTTTTAATACAAGAGGACAACATGCATATGCCCCACCACCAAGCTGGGCTCTTCCCTCTTCAAATAAAGGAGGCTTAGCTAAGCATCTCTCGAGTCACATCCCCATGTGTGCTCGCTGAAAGTAAGGGGAAAGAGGAGAGAAGCAGAGAAAGTAAACCCTAACTAAAATAAGACTTTTTATTTACAAAAATGAAAACTTACAAAATTCTTCTCTCCCCAAATCGTTTCTCCCCAAAATTCTATATCTATTACAAAAGAGAGGGGCTTATATAGCCACCAAGGTACATGAAAATACTGAAATCCTACAAATTTGGCTAAGTTAAAGGACAAGAGAGTTATACACCAAATTTGAAGCTCCACTGGCATTAATTACAAAACATGACGCAGGCATTTAAATTTCGCTAGGTCAAGAATTCCGCTAGCTAGCGAAATCACCGTATAATGAATTGGGAAATTTCAAGTGAGCCGTACTCGCTTAGCTAGCTTAAATTTCAAATGGGCTTAAATTGTTGTGAGTAGCGAACCAGTATTTTCGTTAAAATGGTGCCTAGCTAAACCGGTGGTCTAGCCGAATTGAGATTTTCAAGTATAGTTGCAAATTTTCGCATCTAGCTTAAAATTTTCGCAACTCTTAGCTTAAAATTCCCGCTTTGTTGATCTTCACTCCTCGTCTCTACTCGCATCCAATTTTTCTACTTGCCTTGGTTTTCATTGACTACCGGTTTCGATGACTCGAACATTAGGAATCAATCTTCATGATTCATCATTTGACTCGAAATTGAACTCCAAGAGTGCACAAACACCTGTAAAACAACCAAAAATACCCTCTAAACGGCATAAGTGGTACTAAGAAGACTTGAACACTTCAATTGGCATTAATGACATGATTAGTGCGCAAAAAGCACTCAAACCTATCTAATATGGTTCAAATTGCACTGGGGCACTAATCACACCCCAACCGAAACGCTGCTAGTCCCTTAGCAAATGCAAAAAAAAACAAAAGGAGATGCATGTAGTGATTTGCAAAAAGTTTTTACATTCCAAAAAGGTATATGCATGATATAAATATTGCTTTTAAACCGAAAAATTTACATCACAATTGTAAAATGCATATGAAAGAACCAAATCCATACAAGAACAATTCTGGGGTCACCCGTTCCATGATCTCAACCTGAATTTCCACCTAAATCTAATGGTTCTTTATATAAACTGCATTAAGCCAATAAATTGCAAAATTTGTCTCCTCCCCCCAACCTAGCACTGACATGGCCTTAAGTCATGAACAAACTAGCTAAGGATAGTTACACACTTCTTTCTTTTATTCAACTATCAGTAGAAGCACGTTAAATTCGACTTCACCAAAGTCCGTGTAACGGGGTCCACCGATGACTCCCAACCACCAAGATTTAGGCATCAAGCCAAAAGGATCACCGACCAATAAACTCTAAAGGTTTCACCCTGACTTCAAATGACTTCAAAACAAGCACCTACAATTTGACTCTACCATCCACCACATCAACATAAAATCGATGACTCAACCAATTAAGGTTTGGGCATCAAGTTTCAAAGGTTTTCACTATACACACCCCTGACCGTGCTCTGGTTTCAAGGCAAAATTTCACGACTTTATTTTTCTTTTCTTCTTTCTTTTTCTTTTTCTTTCGCTTTTCTTTCTTTTTTCTTTTTGGAAGACAACATCGTGGGTCTTCAAGTATGGGTAACACAAACTCATCCTAGGTTGCCAACATGCTTAAGGCCCAGCTATGCAAAGTTTAAAGGAAGCGAACAACCACAAAATTTATTGAAATAATCTGAGTGCAATAGAATTAGCATAAGGGAGAAATTTAAGTCGAGCATGCCGAACTCGTAGTTTGACCAAAAATTGCTCTAAGCATGGAATTTTGCTCTAACATGAGGTGACAAACAAAGGCTTCAATTTCCCAACATGCCAATTCAATCGTCTTAATCAGAGTAATTCAATCGCTCAATCGAAAAAGAAAACATTTACACATGGTAAAGACACAAACATGATATGTACAAAAGTCGTGATATATATAAACTGAATAGTTTTGATATAGCCAAAAGTGGCTAATACATGAATATCAAGCTAAACATGTTAAAGTATCGACCGCTCACTATGCTAATACATAAATATCCTAATCAAGATCAAGAGTTAATAAAGTCGTAACTATACAAAAATGTAAAAGAAACCCAACCACCTCACCGCCGTAGGTGGTGGTGGGGTCTCAAGTCGCTCGGCCGCAGCCAACATCCAAAGAAGCAGCTTACTGTGGTGGGGTCCTCTCCGATCGTGAACATGAGGAAGACCCAGTGGGTCATAACTGTGTCGCATGGAATGGCACTGTCAACTCCTCAACCTCGGGCTGCCCGCGTAGTCATATAGTGAGCGTGATAGCATCCATCACACCAATTATCTCTCTCGAAATGAGCCGACATGACGGTATCCACTGAATGGTGTGCCTAATAGGATGGGCCAGAGTATCACCCGCACCGATGTAATCCGCGGGAGGAGGGGACGGAGGTGACATCCGTGGAACCCGACTCGCGTATCCCCGCGCAGGGCAAGTATATCATCTCAGACGGGCGCCCTCACCCTCCCGACCCTGCATTCTCCTGGGCCCCGTGGTCGTAGTGGAAAGATACTGCATAGCCACCACCCGCTCCACGGACATGACCAGCACGAACCTCATCTCAACTCGGGCTCCTCCGGAATCCCATATGCTCGAGAACATGGCAGAGGAGTCTCTGCGATAGCAAGAATGCTCTCCGCCGTGCTGTCCTTCCTCATGGACCTTCTCCTCGAACCTAAATGTGAGGCCATCACCGCCTCGTAGGCTGAACCAAAATCTCCCCGAGATCCAGAAAGCGCCCAAGATGACTCCTCCTTTACCATACGCCAGAGGAATAAGTCGGTACGCATTGTGGTCTACCAACGCCATCCGAGGCGGAGTCGCCTCCCGGGCAGCACAATCGGACCAACCGTAACGCTCGCCGCTCGAACCATCCCCGTGAGGTGGGTGGGCCCACTCTCGTAACCCCGCATCATACGGCCAGAGGCGCAGTCTACCGCCGCCGAAATGCTCTGCCGCCGGCAATAATCGGGGAGGTCATCAATACTAAACCAAGCTCATGTGGATCGGCCTCCCCGGATGCGTCATGGAGCGGTAGAACTCGCAAAGACTACTCTGATAATAATAATCGCCGAGTCATGAAAGGCAGGAGTGAATACCGATCAACCCCCATGACCCTAAGATCTGTGGTCACCACTACGGACGCCATAATATGACTCCCGATGAAACTCTCTCTGTGGAGTCAGACATCCCTCGGAATGGGGTTCCCTTACGAACAACGGCCCGAATCCTCGAGGCAGCGATTAACCGGGAGGTGATGAAGTCGCTCCCAGCTAGGAGGATCGTATCTACCGCAGCCGAGAGTGACGATGACTCTCCTGGCCCGATGGTCTGAGGGCTGGGGCCCTCCTAACTCTCCTCCGGCACGTGACGGGGCCCGGTAGTCCCATTCGCGGTTCGGATAACGTTTGATCCTTCAAAGCCTCCTGCATTTCCGCCTGGACCGGTGATGGTGTTTAACCGGACTGAGCTGGGCCTCTCAAAGGTGCATTTAATCTCACCCGAGGCCGAAGACGGGACCCACCTCGAGTACGAACCATATCTAAAATCGAAATAAAAATACCGAAAAAGGCTCGACCACCGGAAATGTACCGAGGTCAGAGATAAACAGCACTCAAGCAAGCAAACAAACCAGGCTCATCCACGAGAATAAACGGCTCGACTAGCCAAACAAGGCTCAAGAAAGACCAAATGTCAGGCAGGCGTAAATAACAACCATGTGGCAAAAATGGTTTCAGTCGGGCAAAGAAGACCACTGGAACACCTGTGGCTCAAGGCCAAGATACCGGAGGCTCGCCGGTGGCAAATGAGGCTGAGACTGAAGTACGCAAGGGCTAAGGGTGCATATTGCGCAGGCTGAAAACCCAAAACGGCCAAAACAAGCCCAACCCGCAGCGGCAGGGCTGATCCACCGCGCACGAAGTGGACGGACCTTTCGCCAGAACTACAAGGCAGAGGCCGGAGCTTCGTGGCTTCACTGAGTGGGGAGAATGTGAAGTTATTACTCTCACAACCTCCCCGTATATATAGACTAAAAACGAATGGGGTGTCTTCTCCCTCTTCAATTCACTATTTTTTAGCGACCGTCTGGCTGGGCCTTCCCAATCCAAAAAAAAATTTTACATTAAATATTACTACTATAAAAATTATTATTATAAAATTTACTATATGAACTATAAATAAAATTAATATACTATAAACAAAGTACTAAATATATAAAAAAATTACTAAATTAAAAAGTTTGCTAAAAATACCTGAAATTAACTAAAAGTTACTAACTGTGTGCAAACACGGTGAACTCGCACTTGGCTTATGGAAACACCGAACCGCTTCATTCTCAAAATTTACTAAGGGGGGTCAAGGAGTAATGATCTCTCAACCCATGCAAGAGTCTGGTCGGTCTAAGATGTCAGGTGGCCAATCGCCGAACCTGCTCTCAATGACGGTCGTTGAATTGAAAGCAATTGTCATAGCTGTGTCGATGGCAAGACCAATTTTCTTCATCTCCGTCGGTTACTTCTTGCAATTCCTCGACATTTTTCTTTCCTCGCACACCGACCACTAAACAACTTCATCGAAATTTTGATTTTCATTTTCTAGCAACTCATGTTTGTTCAAATGAAAGATGGCAGAACTCCAAAGTCATGTTACCAAAGGTTAGTCAGATGACTCATCTGGCAATCGATGATCGTGATCGGGTCGTGGCTTAAAATGGTCTTCCTAAGATGATCGGGTACATGATTGGGTTCATAATTTTGTACTGCCTGCTATCACACTACAAATCTACTCCGGGTAGTAGAATTTGTCTATTTTCACTAAGACATCCTCAACTATCCCCTTAGGGATTTTCACCGATCTATCTACCAATGATGTAAGGTGATGTCAGAGGTTTATTCACCTAAACCTGCATGCTCAGATAATCGAATACCGTGACAGGTCTCACACCGGCTCCTAAATCGAAAGGCAAGGACTTTTCTAAGTGCAATTCCCCACCAATATTGACCGAAATCAGGGAGATCCCGATTCAGATTCGACACTGTGCATTTGCTTCTGATTATGGCACCGACTGCTCGTTGAGAAATGCTTTCTTCTCAATGCCTAACCCTTCTCTGATTGCGGCAAAGATCTTTAAAAATTTTTGCATAAGGTGCACTTGTTTGATTATGTCCAAAGAGGTATGTTAACCTTCACTTGCCTTAAGACCTCTAAAATGCCCCTTGTCGAGATGCCTTCTTCTTACCCTAAGTGCTTATGAAACGGAGGTGGTAATGCGGTATTTCATTGAATCTTCCTTTGGGGAGAATATGTCGCACCGCACTTTCCCTTGCATAGATTTAACGTCAAAAGTATTATGTATCATCCCTTCCACTCTCATGTAATTATAGCCTTAACCTCATCCATTCCCGAATTGTTGGATGACCCTACTTCATGAATTCCCTTAGGATTTGGAAGTAATGAGAGGGAAACCTCCTTTCTCGTACCTCTGAAGAACTCAAGGATTCGTGATTGAATACTCGTAGGTTGTCAATTTTTCTCGCTGAGATTGCTCTCAAGCCCATCTATTCTTTATTCAATACCTTTCTACAGTATCAACTTTGTGCCGCTAAACATTAATTCCTTTTGTTCCTCAACAAAGTTGCCCACCACCTAACTCAAATTCAATATGGTCGTTTCTACCGGGAGAGATGATGGTTGTCAGGATCATGGAGTGGGAACCAAACTGAGGTTTGGCACCTGGGGGTACATAGGCAGGGGGTTGGGTCTCCATGAGAGGTTAGGTGATTCCTCCAATTGAATTGTAGGTAATACCATACTGGAGCATCGATTTGTCGTGGGCTTTATCGTCCTACAAGGTTTGCACATTCTCGATTATCAAATCCTCACCGTTAGGCCATAGGACATGACTCCCACCGGGTGCACAGGGGATCGGAAATCGTGCAAGGGGACTGGACCCACAGATTTTCGGCCACGTACGCACCTCTCGAGTCGCTTGCTTCGCCCTCCACTTCCTCGCTGTGGTCAAATCCTAGCTCTCATCTCTGGCTCTCTTCCTCGTGCCAGATATCCCACCCCTTAGGTTGACTGGTCTCATCCTATCCATTTCTCTAGGTTAGGCCTACCTAACCTCTGCTTCAAATGCACGAATTTAAAAATCCATGGCTTCAATGATGCTTACTTAGGAAAGTCTCCCCACACTGGCTAGTTTCAAAAAGTTGCCTCATGGTAGGAGACATACCACCATAGAAGTGGTTCACCAACATCCATGTATCAAAACCATGATGTGGGACGCACCGACTGGTTTCCATAAATCTTCCCAACACCTGTAAAATCTCTCACCATCCCGAGCCGCAAAGTGTATAAATTTGTCTTTTCAAATTATTGGTCTTAAGGAGCACCTAAGAACTCTTCAGAATTCCCGCCCCGCAGTTTCAGCCCAATTTCTAATGGTTCTGTGCCCCACGAGTTGCTCATATCTTGGCCTTGTCCTTTAGAGTCAATGGAAATTCTTTTAGCTTCAGCAAATCCATGTCCATCATACCTTCCTTAAAGGTAGTGCAAACCTCCTAAAAATCCCTAATATGAGTGTATGGATTTTCATTTTCCATACCATGATATGTGTGGGGAGTAGGGGTACTTAAATATGGCCTCACTCAAGTACATCTTCACAGAGGAATGATACAGGACGGGCACTAACTCTGTGAGGGTGGATGTGATCCCTCATGGTTCTATAAGCATTCGATTCATGGGGTTCTGCTGACTCGTTGTTCTGTGGCTGGATCCATTTAGATCACTGGTACACTAACTTCACTAGTTGGGTCAAGTTGTGTACTATCCTATGCACACCACCATGTGTCTCTATCCCACCGTTGCATAAACACCAAGCATAAAAATTTAGAGACAACAAAGAGCAACTACAGAGCTCTGGCAAAAAGATTAAAATTAACTAACAAAAATAAAAAAATGATCGAATGAACCGAAATGCTGGGCAAGCATCACAAGTGTCGAAAATCGATAGCCTCTCGCAATCGAGTTGCAAAAGAGGTAAAAAGGTTACCTTCACTTGTGATGTAGATCACAAGTACACCTTAACTTACCACTAGTAGTTTACACCATCCCTAGCAGAATCCGCGCCTATTTGATTCGTACACGTTAGTCGAGCTAAAATCAACAAAATTTATATACACCTAGCCTTCCTACTAATGCCGTAGTCAAGCTACCGCAAAGATAAAGGGTCTAGGGCCTAACACGGGATGGGTTTTCATCCTAAAATGATTCGCATAAGTGCACTAAGGTAAGGCTCTCTATTCGACTTTTTTGGATTTGCTTTAAAAAACAAGTGGAAGTAGTTGAAAATTGTAAAAACTCGAAATGAAGTGTGAAAAGTTAACTTTGAAGATTGAAGTTACTAACCAAGTTAGGACAAACAAGGTCCTCTGTTTTATCCTCACATATGACAAGCAACCTATAACCCTGCATAACCGGATCTATGCTTAACTAGCAAACCCCACCCTTGAAATCAACTCCTATTCGAAATCAACACGAGTAGTTGTGATCTACGGTCCCTTTACTGCTTTGGAAACCCTAGCATTAAATATCATTTCAAAAGCTCAGAAGACCATCTAATGAACCACGTTGTATCTAGCAATAAGTATGCACCGTATCCTAAAGCATGAGAAAAATGGCCAAATTAATAACATTCAATGCTATTCAACCCTAATTTGAGAAGATTGGGTCATAAACACGCATCTATGGCTTTTAATACAAGAGGACAACATGCATATGCTCCACCACCAAGCTAGCTTCTCCTTCCTTCAAATAAAGGAGGCTTAGCAAGCATCTTCGAGTTGTCATCCCTTGCAGGGTGGTTCGCAAAGCCTAAAGTAAGGGAAAGAGGAGAGAGAGAAGAGAGAGGAAAGTAAACCCTAACTAAAATAAAAGACTTTATTTACAAAAATGAAAAACTTACAAAATTCTTCTCCCCCAAATTGTTCTCCCCCAAAATTCTCTATATCTATTACAAAAAGAGAGGCTTATAGGCCACCTCAAGGCATGAAAATACCAAAAACCTACAACTCGCTAAGTTAAAGGACAAGAGAGTAATACACCAAATTTGAAGCTCCAATGCATTAATTACAAAAACATGATCGAGGCATTAAATTTCGCTAGGCCGAAGACTGCTAGCTGGGGCGAATCACCGTGCATAGCGAAATAGAAATTTCAAGTAAAGCCAATTTCAAGAAGAGAAATTTCAAGCATTTAATGAAATTGTTGTGAGTAGCGAAATCAGTATTTTCTAAAAATTATGTTTCAATAAACTCGGGCGGTCTAGCTTAGTTTTGGAGATTAAGGTTGCGAAATTCACTAAGGTTGCGGAAATTTTTAATCCTAGCTTAAAATTTTCGCAACTCTAGCTTAAAATTCCCCGCTTTGTCGATCTTCACTCCGTCTTCTATCGCATCCAATTTTCTTCACTTTACCGTTTTCATTGATTCTCGGGTCGGTTTCGATGATCAACATTGAATCAATCTTCATGATTCATCATTTGACTCGAAATTGAACTCCAAGAGTGCGCAAACACCCCGCAAACAACCAAAAATACCCTCTCTAAATGGCATAAGTGGTACTAAGAAGACTCAACACTTCAATTGGCACTAATGACATGATTGGGCACAAAATCACTCAAAACCTATCTAATATGGGTTCAAAATTGCACTTTGGGCACTAATCACGTCATTCTTAATGTTTTGATGCCTTAACCCATTTGATACATAATCCATTAGCCATATGAGTATGTATATATTTCCAAATGAAACTCGGAAAAGGCCCCATAAAATCCATTCCCATACATCAAACCATTCGTGACCACCAGGATACCTATGTGGGCATCTCATGCCTTTTGGTCGATATTTCCATTCTTTGGCATTGATCACATAAATTCACCCATTCAAAACAGCTCCCAAAAATAGTAGCCAAGAAAATCCCCACTGATAATTTTGCCAGCCTCCTCTCCAACCCTTTCTTTCTAAACCCCCACTTCATTTATCTCCTGCAAATGTCCTCCATATGGTGATGCATGACATTCAGAAAATTCGCTGCTCACCTTCCGGTACATCTCCTTATAATCGATTAGCTCCTTTTAAACAATACCGGGTCATCCTGTGATGTAGTACCCACGTCACCCTAGCTTTTCGTTGGTAAATAAATTTTATCGGGTATAATTCCACAAGCTAAGTTCACAATATCAGCATACCAGGTGATCGAGTGACAACTGAATAACTGCCATCTCGAAAATTTTCTCGCTATTTCTCTTCCTTCCTCTTGTACAAGGGGTTTCTCTACTCGACAAGTGATCGCTTATCACATTGTCACTACCCTTCTTGCTTTTATTTCTAGATAAAAATCCTACAATAATAGTACCCCACCCGATCAATTCGTTTGCTTCTTTCATTGGGATATTTAATCGTCGACATCAAGTGTGTATAACAACATGGGACCCCAAAATGTATGGCCTAAATTTTTCACATGCAAACACTATTGCCATCATCTCCTTTTCAGTAGTAGAGTAATTTTCTTGAGCTTCATTAAAGGTTTTTCTAGCATAGTAGATGGCTTTGAACACTTTTTTTCATCTGTTCTAATACAAATTACAAAGTTAATCGACATCACACATGATTTCAAATTCTCTGCTCCAATTTGGTTTTGCCATGATGGGAGCTTCAACTAGTCCGGATTTGATTTCAAAAGATTTAGCTATGATTCATCAAAATAATTTAGTACTTTTTCCAAAGAATTCGTATACGTCTAGCAATTTTTGAGAAATCTCTCGATAAATCTTCTATAAAATCCAAAGATGTCCCAAGAAACTTCTAATTCCTCGACCGTAGTGGTGGCATTAGATTTATAATTGAGACTTTTGCCTGGTCTACTTCAAGCCCTGTGATGAGCTTAAAAGTCATCTATTTTTAGTCCATTTTTCTGTTGATTTTAATGTAAAAAGGAATAATTAAGATGCAGAAATATGAAGAAACTCACCAAATTTGTTAATTGCAGGAAGTATAAAAGAAAGAAGAAAATGCAGTGGAAAAATGCAAAGAATCAAGGAGTAAAAATGCGTAAAATAGCGGTGGCGTAAATGAAAGCAACTAGCTTAACTAATGTCAGAACTTCTTTGGGGTTACACAATCCAGTTACGAGGTCGCGACATCAGGAAAATTGAAGGAAATTTGATGCAGGTCGTGACAGGGATCACAAGATAGGCAGCTGAGGATTAAGCAAAAACATAAGAAGTGATGTCGCGACAACATAGTAAAGTCGCAACAAAGGCTGAGGTCGCGACAAGGGATAGAGGTCTGTGGACAAGTAGGAATCCACTGAAGCTATGACATGCTCTGAAGGATGAGCTCGAATTAACTGAAGCCGCGGTCGCCATTGCAGGACCAAGTCGCGACAATCGTAAAGCAAACAAGCGTGAGGCCTCCAAAAGAGGCTGCCGAGGTCGCGACGTGAGATCAAGGTCGCGACATGAGACTTGCCCGCTTGAAAGTCAGAAGAAATGAACTCGGCTGTCGCGACGGAGATCACGTAGCGACATCAGTGAAACCCCGGGCCAGAAACCTCCGTGAGGACCAAAGTCGATGTCCCAACATGAGATCGATGTCGCGACACTACGGCGACCGGGCCCAAAGCCAGAGCCATGAAGTGATGTCGCTGACAGATATTGATGTCGCAACATCGTGAACTAAACGCTGAGACCCGTGGAGTCACGAAATATTGTCGACAAGAGATCGACGTCGCTGATATCAAGAGCAATCAATGGAAGCTTGTAAGTTCTTAGGATCGATGTCACACAACAAAGAGAGCAACCGAAAGATACAAGTGGCGAAAAATCAAGCATGCAAGGATCGCTTGATGTCACGACAATAGTTGTTGTCGCAAAATAAGAAAACTCGGCTGAAATTTACAAGAATAGGAGCCGATGTCGCGACAAGAGATTGATGTCGCGACACCGGCACGTTGAATGCCGCAGAAGACTTCACAGCCAGGTCGCCGGCAACATAACGAAGAGGTCGGCATCGCAAATCATCGGGCTGAAACCTGCAAGGGCAAGAAGTGATGTCGCGACGTGAGATTGGTCGCGGCGTCAGAACACCCACCTCAAGGCTACAAGACTGCCGATGTCGCGACGCGGAGATCGATGTCGCGACATGGGATGATGTCGCGACAAGGGAGTTGAAGTCGCGACCGAACACAATACGGGCCAACCCACTGGAAATCCACAAAAACCAGATTGATTAGGCCCAAACTAAGAAACCTTATAAATACGCCAGCCACCTGTACCATAAAAGTAGTCATACGACAATAAACGAGAGGTCCGGTAAATGGGCGCTCATTTTCTTTATTTTAGTTTTCTTTCTTTGTTTTCTTTCTTCAATGTTGATAGTTGGGAGATTAGATTAGATTTATTGTCGAATTTTCGCTTTTATTTTCCTGGAATTGATATTATGTTTCCGAAAGGTGTTTCAATGCACTCGTTTTTCAATTATTACCTCTGAATCTCAAGTTCGTATACCTCGGGAATTCGACTTCCCGCCCATTTGCGTTATTCTATGATCGTGAGGAATGTCAGTTGTGTAATTCAAGAATTAAGGATCCAAATTTTCCATTAAGTGAATGCTATAGTCGTAAATTATCTTTCCTATAGTCGTCAGCAGCTCTTGAATTTCGCTTATGAATTTACTGTGTCGGGTTTTACTATTTTTCGATTCGAATGGGCCATACCGTTATAAGATTTGCCTCATTGCTCTACTCTCAAGGAGGCCCTCTGACAATGAAGGTATTCAAGAGTTATGAACAATTGCTTAAAGGTATATTAACCTGCTATTTGAGATGTAATGAGCTCTGCAAGTTTACTTCGATAAATCTCTTCTCACTTGAAATCAAGCAAGAGTTGAATGAGTTATCAATTTAAACAAGCAGAGAGTTCACCTCAATTCGAATAGTGAGGCCGATCCCGTGTTAGTTGAGTTCTAATCAAGGAGAGGATGATCTATTCTAATTTTGAGGAAGAGTATCCCTGAAGTTGTATATCCTTGTCAAATCG
Source organism: Tetrastigma voinierianum (assembly GCA_016808115.1). Lineage (NCBI taxonomy): Eukaryota > Viridiplantae > Streptophyta > Magnoliopsida > Vitales > Vitaceae > Tetrastigma > Tetrastigma voinierianum. The sequence continues at coordinate 58,717 of JAEQBH010009430.1, read as the reverse complement.
TATAACTTTGGAGCTAAGGTTTACAACCCATAAAATGGGTATGAAGTATTACAAAAGAAAATACCCGCATTAAGGAAGTCCCTTTTAAAAGAAGTATTCATTCCCCTGCCTTTGAAAGAATCAAAGAAAAATTAGATAATGAAATGTGAGTGTGGAGATTCAGCCTTTACCGTTAAACGCCGACGCATTTTAAAATCAAATATTCAAGAAGTTTTATCACCCTTTAACTACAGAATTGATACTTCACACAGCATTAATACTGATGTGTCCTCTAAAGATAATTATTCAGTTTCCATTTGTTTTCTAACCATTCTTTTATTCTTATTCTTTATATTCAGCTTATTTGATTGCTCATTTACTTTTCTCGTGCTAGTATAATTTCCAGCTTCTTAAGCTGGATTCCAATATCATTTATAGTCCAAATAGTATGGAGCTTCGAAAATAGCGAGTAGTTTGATCCGTAATTTGAGATGGGATCGATATCCGATCTCTTAAATCCACTTATTACTGGTTTAATTCGTGCACTTATGTATATTGTGCCAAAACCATTGAAAATGATTTATTCTAGGGAGGTGTTTTGGTCCCGATCAAGTTTTATGATGCCGCTGCTCTAGGATTAGACAATAGTCCTGGGTAATGTTGTCATAAATTTGTATATGTGTTTTGGTCTAGTCAACAAGTTTTATGGCGCCGTTGCAGGGGATTGAAAGAATTCAGTAAATCAATATTCAGATGAAAGAAGGAAATACTAATTTGAACATTTTAAAGAAAAAGAACAAAAATAGCTTTTTCAGCAGTGGTTATTTTTAGCCACTAAACTTTAACAAACCATATTGAAAATATTTGTTGACCAAACTAATCCTATTAATGTAAGTGTTTTGGATTTCTATGGACAAAATTTTAATGCATAGGAAATGTAATGACTGATCTGATCCCAAATTCGACACTAACAGAGGACACTCAGAAGCTTGAGAAAGACAAAGAAGGTAGAAAACTCAACCATGGCAAGATGAAAGGCGTGATCGTGGATGAGGTACATGGCCAGAGAAGTTAGAGGACCTCCAATCGCGACATACAATGGAGGACTTCGAGACCAATTATACAAGATGAATACTCAACAATCGCACAAATTTCGCGCTTGATGCCAATAATTTTGGAACCGGCCAGCACCGACATAATGGTCCAACAAAGACGCCATCGGTCATCCCACTCGAAGATCCAAAACGAGCACTGGGAAGATTCCTCAGATGGCTAATACAAGAAGTTGAATGGGTGAGACCGTAAGTCATAAAACCCACCTATTCCCATTCTCTAAGAGATACAAGAAATACATGGTATGAATCTTACCATATGGTTCGTTGATACTGGGAGGAATTAGTAGAGGCCTACTTGTAGATTCTTTCCCCAGCCCTCACCACGTAGTTAAGGAGGGAAATCATCAGGTTCCAAATAGGGGAAGATGAAAGCCTATATGTAGCTCGGGGAAAGATTCAAACGGTTTTTGTCGAAGATGTCCAATGCATGGGATAGATCTCAAGACTCAGATGGACATCAGATATCATGCCTTGAATGATATATCGTGCGGATCATCGATGTTTCATGCTGTGGAGCATCTCAAACGAAAAAGCGCTCGAAGAGGCAAAAGAGCCGACAAGACCTCGTTAGAATGTAATATGAAAACTCCTTCCGAAGCCAAGAGGAAACATCAAAGGAAAGGGATCATGGAGCCAGCAAGATGACGTTCTATGGAAGCCAAGTTTGATGCCATTATGCACAAGTCGGGACAAGCAAGAAAGAAAGACACACACCGCTTCATGAAATCTGAGCAATTGAAAGAGAGTTATCAAGGGAAGTACGAGAGGGCAACCAAGAACGATTCTATGATGTCAAGAGGTTAATTATTCAGAGCCAAGAGCTACTCATTTCAAACCCAACACTAACCTCGCAAAGACATTGCGCTCATCCAAACCAGAACAACCACAGAGTCCTTCTTCTGTTCGCGAGGCCCACAAGGCCCATGGTATGGACAACCCTCCATGTGGTTATCAACAGCCCACCAAGGTTCTGTGTAGTAAGCAGTGAAGTGAAATGAACACATAAATGAATATCGTGGTCAGAGTGGTGGCCCAATTCAGCATCAGATGTCAGTAGCCTACGGGGATAATAAGAAGTGTTTAACCTCCATGAACAGGGTGCTTGCGTGAGTCGAAGCAACCAAGCACCAATTCTCAAAATTTTCACCACCAATGCATCCCCGAAGAACCCGAGACAGGTGGGGCAACTTACTTCCTAACCCCTCGTGAAAGCCAGAGGAAAGATGCCTTCCCAAGTGACACAAGGAAGAACCAAAAGACCGCATGGCCGCAGTACCCCAGAGTGGGAAGGGAGTTAGAAGAGATGAAAGAAAAGATGACAACAACAAAGAAGTAGCAAGACCGTGGTGGGAAGAGGACCGGAGAATGAAAAAGAAAGAGCAAAGGAAGAACATCCATATCAAAGCTCCTGCAGCCTCCCATTTCCACAAAGACCGCAGAAGTCAAGGATGGAGGAGCGCTTGCAAGGTTCTTGAAAACCTTCCGTAAGCCGAGATATATGCCTTTTATCGAAGTGGTAACTCAAATGCCACTCTATGCAAAATTTAAGAAGGACATACTGAAAGCAAGAAAAGAAAAAATAAGAGGAAGGAATAGTGAATCTCACCGCTTACCGCAGCGCGCACCTAAAGGAAACTACCAATAAAGATGAAGGACCCAGGAGTTTCACAATTTATTGTCGAGGAATTGAATTCCGTAGCTCTCTCGTGACTCGTAGAGCCAGTATCAATTTGATGCCTCTTCACGCTAAGAAACTAAGTTCGGGGGGAGCTTACTCCCACCACTGCACTTCCTTCAAATGGCGTACGATCATGGTAAAACCCGCAAGGAGTCATTGAAGATGTACTGTCACCGTTGGGAAGTTTGTTTTCCCAAGACTTCATCATTCTCGACATGGGAAGAAGATTCTCAAGTACCCCCCGCTATCGGGAAGACCATTCCTAGCTGACTGAGCCGCTGATCGACATGCAAGCAGTTCTTACATCGAGGGTCGAGAAGAAGCAGCTGTTTTTAACTTGATAAAAAGTATGAAAAATATAGACAGAGACAAGGAAAGTTGCAATGTAGCTGATTTTGTCTATACCCAATCCTGATGTTAACAATGATTGTAACACTCCAGTTTTTATCAATGAAAAGAGATGAATTTCCAAGATACCGAAGATGTTCATTCGAATTTCCATACGCCAGCTTTTAATCTGATAGAAGCTGTGGTTTCAGCTTGAAGCAAAAAACAGTAAATCCATAATGGGGAAAATATTGAAAAAGAGGAATTCATCAAGAAACCAAGATAAGGACTAGTTTTAAAGAAGTCAAGCATGTCATTTAAAGTATGCTTACTTAGAACCACCGGAAGAAAGACCAGTTGATCATTTCAAATCTGCATCAGCGGATCATGAGGAACAAAGATCACAAAAATATTAAGGAAGCATATGAATCGCTTATTGGGTCAATCAACGAGCCGAAGGGTATCGCCCATCAATTTGTACGCATAAGATTCGCGAAGAGACTTCAAACCATCCGTGGAACACCAGCGAGGATCGAATCCAAAGTGATGGAAGGAAGTAGTCGAAAGGAGGTACTCATATCACGAATGCCGGTTTTATCTATGCTATTTCGCATACCTGCGTTCACCCATGTGGTTCCAAAGAAAGGGGGGTTTAATGAAAAAAACGAATTGATTCCAACAAGAACAGTGATAGGATGGAGGGTAATGATGATTACGTGAAATAACACGCCCACCGTAAAAGATCATTTCCTTTGCCTCTTTCATCGATCGATGTCGATGTTAGCAGACACCCTCACTTTTGTTTTCCGGGATGTGTATTCGTGGATACAAATCGACAAGACAGACCTCGAGGATCAAGAGAAGACCACATTCATGCTCCTATGGTACCTGCCTCGTAAGGATGCCATTTTTGGGCTATAATGCTCCGCCTACATTCCGTAGATGTATGATGTCTATATTCTCGTGATTGGGTTGAAGAAGCGATGGAAATTTTCATGGATGACTTTATCGGTATGGTCCGTACTTTGATCAATGCTTAAACAACTGAAACAAGATCAAAGATGCCGAGACAAACAAACAGCACCTAATTGGGAAAATGCCATTTTATGGTGATATGGAATTGTTCTGGGCATAAAATTGCCATCGGGACCAGAAGTCGACCAGCTCAAGGTATCCATTATCAAAACTCTGCACCACCTACTACAAGAAAAGCGAGTACAAGCTTTTGGGCATGCGCCGGATTTACAGAGATTCATCAAAGACTTTTCAAAATAAATGTAATCACTCATGCGTATTACTCGGAAAGATACAAGGTTCAATTTGATGACTCCTGCATATTGCTTTTGACAAAATCGTTATCTGCACTGGTACAAGCACCTATAATGGCTAAAACGATAATGGGATCGTGGATTTAAATAATGTGTGATGCCGTGATTTTGCTATGGGAGTCATGGTTGGGCAAAGAAAAGAGAAAGTATTCGTGGCCATATACTATGCTAGTAAGACCTTCAACGATGCACAAGAAAGCTACTCAACAACCGAAAAGGAAATGCTAGCCATAGTATTCGCTTAGAAAAATTTGTAATTCACACTGATCACGCAAAGAATCAAACACTGATGGTCGAAAAATGGGGCTAAGCCAAGATTGATAAGGTGGGTGTCATTGTCATAGGAGTTTGATTTGGAAATCAAGGATAAAAAGGGATGTGACAACAGATAGCCGATCACTTATCAAGAGGAAAGAAGCAGCCGATGAAGAAGAAAATGTGATGTTAACGTAGAACTTCCGCATGAGCAATTGTTTAAGGTTTCCTTCCAACTTCCATGGTAAGGCCGATATTGTGAATTATCCGGCTTCAGGAGTAATGCCTCTTGTAATTCACCACCAACATAAGAGGAAACCCAGAACCGATACAGATATTATATTGGGATGACCCACTATTATTCAAAAGAGGTGCCTACATGATAATAAGAAGATAAGCGAAAGTGAACAAGGCAACATTTTAATGAATGTCATGCATCACCAAGGGCTGGGGACATTTTCCGGAGAAAGAACAAATTTCACAAGATACCCAATCGATTTTATCGCCCACAATTCGAGATCGTGGCCGAAAGCGGGTTAAATCTGCGGTGATAGATGCCAAAGGATTGGAAATATCGCAAAGATGAATGAAATGCCCCTAAAAGGTATTATGGTGATACAAATTAACATGTACGTAATAGATTTTATGGGACCCTTCACATCATTCGGGAAACCCATATACCGCAAATAAAGATTAATACGTCAAACGCGGTGGAAGCAAAGTGGGCTTGTCCAAGGAATGATGCTATCATTTGCTGTGAGTTTCTTGGTAAAAAGAACATTTTCGAGCGCATTTGAACACCCGTAATCCATCATTAGTGATTTGGGAACCCACTTTGCAAACAAATCTCAGAAACTCACAGGTGTATGTGATCAAGCACAATGAGTTTAGCTTATCATCCCCGCACTAATGGACAAGCGTAAATTTCCTAATGTGGAGATCAAAAGAATACTCTGTGATCTGTAGATTTCACAGAAGGATTGCCCTCCAAACTCATGATGCACTTTGGGCTTACAGGACTGCATACAAAACCCCCATTAGAATGTCCCCATACATAGTTGTTTTTGGCAAACCACAGTCATCTACCTCTTGAATTAGAATACAAGGCCATAGGGGCCATAAAGAAGTTAAACTTCGATTTTAAGGCCTAAGGAAAGAAAGAGCCATCTAACCATCCAACTTGAAGAACTCGAGAAATGAAGCCTATGATAATGCTAGAATATACAAAGACAAGACAAAGAATGACATGGATCAGAGAAGTTTGAGAAAAGAGTTCGCAGAAGGGGGAACAAGTTCATTGCTTAATTCTGCATCAATCAAGCTTCCTGTGTAAATTAAAAAATCCAATCGATGCGGGCCACACAATGGTGTCAGTACTACATCTGAGCAAGACACCGAGGACCAAGCACGCGAAGAATTCAAGGTCACGGACAAAGGTTAAAGCATTATCTAAATAGGGAAGAGAAAATGAAGAACCTAACCGGTTCTCGAGAAAAAGAGTTATACCACAACAAAGAAGTCTGGGGCCAAGGACTCAAAAACTCCAGCAAATAATGGGAGGCAACCCATAAGGATTTAATTTCTGGGTTTAAGTTTTGAATTATTTTTCTGTTAGTTGCTTAAATTAGGTCAATCATTTTTATAAGGATAGAATTACCTTTCGCTCTCTCTCTTTAAGTGTGAAACCCGATCAGTTTAATTAGGATTTTCTCGGGATATCACAGTAGCTTCGCAGTCTCAAGGACATGGAATGGCAAGGCAATCACAAACATTCAAAGAATCCTGGGTGAGAAGTCAACATGAGGAAAAGGGGAGTAACCTTAACCTTAACCCGATTCTCTAGATATACTTGAATTGTTGGTTAAATCTTTGCTTGGAGATGCCAAAAGTAATGTCTAAAATGGTTAGGAGCAATAAAAAAAAAAAAAAAAAAAAAAAAAGGGTTCTTGAGGTCATCGAATAGGGCTTCAGGTCGCGACAGAAGGTTGCGTCGCGACATACCATGTCGCGACAAAAACATCATGTCGCGGACCTGCTTTGAAAGGCAACTAGTGAGTATTGAAGGAAGAGCATATGTCGCGACACCACCGTGAAGCCGCTGACAGGAATTAAGTTTCAAATGGAAAAGGATGTCGCAACATCAAACAATTCATAGAAAATCCCAGTTGTCGCTGACATCCTGCGTGTCGCGACATGTGCGACAGTGCCAACCTGCCACTCTTTAAAAGCCCTAAATTCAATGACCTCAAATAAAAAGATCGCTAAAATAAAGCTCACACTGTTTTTAATGAAGCATTAATACCCCACAAACATTGATCAATTGCAACCGTTGAAACTTTCATTCACTCTGAACCCACATAGCTATTCACCTTCTTCCCTCCAACCCAACCTGTGAAACCCAGCTTCCCAAACCTTCCCCAAAAGCTGAGTCTTCCTGCTGGTAAATGGTCAAATTCCAACTAACCCTAACTGCACGGACATATGAGGGAACATGAACAACCTAAGAAGAAAACTCGCCAAGAAGAACCAAGTAGATGAGGATCACAGAAGAAATGGAAGGTGAGAGGTGCTACCACAAACACCCGAAGCTCCAAGTGAACTTCTCAAGAGAGCGTAAAAGGGAAGGGAAAGATGAGAGAAGAAGAAGAAGTAGAAGATTTCGTGTCGACTTAAGCGTACTCCCAAAGGGAAGAAATATTATGCTAACAAGGGTTTGTCGCAGAGGAGATTCAAAAACCCCGTTACTCCTTCTCAAGGAGATGATATGTGAGATGGAGAGCTCGCGCACACCCCAAAAATCGTGGTATACAAAGATCGGTAAGAGAGTTTTATTCAAATTTGCGTAGAAGTGGCTGACGTGGAGCTGCTGGTGTTGGGAGGAGTTCAAGCCATATGAAGCTAAGGCCATCAAGAGCTCTATGGCATAGCAATGCATAAACATGGTTCCAAATTCAAGAAACTGGGGAAAACCATTTTGAGAAGATTGCCAAGAAGCTCACTCAACTTAGTTGCGCTCTAAACCAAGGAGAAGGAATGCCAAGAACATCGAACAAAAGCCCACCGAAGCAGGCTATGCATGGTTTACTCCGGCTTCTCGTTTTGGTTCCAACAAAACATGTGTGCACAAAGGAGAGAACAAGAATGTGGTTGTTGTGATGCCATCCCAAAGTGGATACAAGATCAATATAGGAGTTGTCATAGAGAATTCCACTGTATGAGGCATCATGGAAGGGAACAAAAGAGGTCTTATTCCTCACCCAAAGAACAATCACTTTTCTATGCTTCAAGGTCAGAAAGGAATCAAAAGAGGAAGAAATACCTGAGCCACCCACTCCTTCCGACAGAGTTATGCGACCAAGAACCAAGAAAAAAGGGCGTGACTGTGAAGAACGTAGATGAAGTCCAAGCTTCAAGAACTAAAGGAGACTCTGGGAGGGTCACGATCAAGGAGTGATTCGTGCTTGACAAGAAAGTTGAGCTAAAATCAACAAAATTTATATACACCTGTTCTACTACACGTCGTAGTCAAGCTACTCAGCAAAGACAAAGGGTCTGTGTGGTGGAACACTGGGATGGGTTTTCATCCTAAAAATGGTTTGCATCGGTATGAAGGTAAGGCTTTCTATTCTCGATCTCAATCAGGTTTCAAAAAACAAAGAAATGGTTTGGAACCGAGAATTGTAAAACTCAGCAAAAGATGAAAGTTAACTTTGAAGATTTAGCACTAATCCTCGCAAGTTAGGGCAAAACAAGTGTCCTGGTGTATCCGCTGCAGCATGTAATCCCAGAATATGGCATAACCTATCTATTTAACTAGCAAACTCTCACCTAATAAGCACCCCATTTCAGTCAATACGTAGCATGCGCTTATGCCCCTTTAAACCCTAACATTAAATTATCATTTCGTAGGTCAGAAAGACCATTCAAAGAACAATAAAGGCATCTCTCACCCGTAATCGTATCCCAAAGCACAGAGTATTGGTCAAAATAATAACAAGAATGTTATTTTTAACCCTTAATTTGAAGAACCCTAACATGAAATATTATCTCAAAGCCTCATAAAGACCCAAAGAACCATTTCCACCACATACCCATCCTAAAGCATGGAGAGTATTGGCCAAATCAATAACATTCAATGTTATAAACCATGTTTCGAGAGAATATAAGGGCCATAAATACACTACCCGTAGCTTTTAAGACAAGAGGACAACATGCATATGCCCCACCACCAAGCTAGCTTCCTTCCTCTTCAAAGAAAGGAGGCTAGCCAAGCATCTCGAGCCATTCTCAAGAGGGGTGTTTAAGTGTCGAGAAAGGGAGAGAAAGAAGAGAGAGAAGAGAGAAAAGAAATAAAAGCAAACCTAAAACAAAAGACTTTATGTACAAAAATAAAAACCATAAAATTATTCTCTCCCAAATTGTTCCAAAAAATTGTTACCTAGGGTTACAAAACAAGAGGGCCATAGCCTCCTCGTATGAAAATACCAAAACCCTATAGCCTTTCGTTATAGGACACTCATAATACAATCTGCCTGAGTCTGGCTTCAGCATTAATTACAAAACATGACGAGGCATTAATTCACAGTCAAGAATTTCTCGCTAAGAATAAATCACCAAGTGTATGAATGGAAAATTTTCATGAGCCGTAATTTCATAGTTAGCGAAATTTCGCTAGCTTAGCGAAATTTTCGTGAGTGGCTTGGTATCAGAATTTTCGCTAAGATGTGCCTAGCGAAAATTGGGGATGGGTCTAGCGAATTTGCAGCCATGAAGGTTGCGAATTTCGCTTAAGGTTGCAAATTTCATCTTAGAGAATTTTCACAGAGTTATTTTAAAATTCCCCATTGTTGGATCCTTTTCACTGCCATCCGCCTTCAACCCATCCATTCTTCTTCACTTTCATTTCTCGTTTTCTTAACATTCTGTATCGGCCGATGGCTACACTCTGAATTCCAACTTCATGTGATTCATCCTTTGTATTGAGATTGAACTCCAAGAGTGCACAAATACCTACAAACAACCAAAATACCCTAATGGCATAGTTATTTAAGAAGACTAGAACACTCAATTGGTATAAATGACATGATTAATGCGCAAAAAGCACTCAAAACCTATCTAATATAGGGTTCAAAATTGCACTTTTTGGGCACTAATCACACCCCCCAACCGAAACGTTGCTAGTCCCTTAGCAATGCAAAATGAAAAGGAGATGCATGGTGATTTTCAAAAAAGGTTATGATTCAAAAGGTTTATGTACATATAAACAATACCTTAAACCGAAAAATTGAAATCAAATTTGAAACCGATATGAAAGAATCAGAAACCATACAAGAACCATTTCCAGTCAAAATTGGTTCCACGATTCTCACTTAAATGTTCTCAAGTCTAATGGTTCTTTATAACCGCATTAAGCCAATAAATTGCAAAATTTGTTCTCTCCCCCCAACCTAGCACCGACACGGGGCCTTAAAGTCGCTGAGCAACCCAGATGTGGTTAGTCACACTTTTCTTCTTTTTCAACTATCAGAGATGCAATGCTTAAAATTCGACTCTCACCAAAGTCCGGTGGGTAACTGGGTCCACCGATGACCTCAACCACCAAGGTTTAGGGCATCGTCAAAGGATCTACGACCACTAACTCTAAAGGCTTCACCCCGACTCCACAATGACTTCGAAATTAAGCACCTACAATTGCTAGAATTTCTACCTATCCACCCATGTAACGAACACTAAATCGATGACTCCAACCAATTAAGGCACAGCGCACGCAAGGAGCCAAAGGCTTTCGCCATACACCCCTGACCGCGTTTCTGCTCTTTAAGGCAAAACTTCACCGACTTTATATTTCTCTTTTCTTTTCTTTTCTTTTCTTTTCATTTCTTTATCTTTTCTTTTTCATTTCTTTTTCTTTTTCTTTCTTTCTTTTCTTTTCTTTTTCTTTTCTTTTCTTTTTTCTTTAGAAGACAATACTGTGATTAAAGTGCCCAAAAAGGTTATTTCAACCCTATTTTTGGTTTAGTTTTAGCGCTTTTGTGTACTGTTGTAATTAACCCAATTTACATATTATGTCCCTATTATTCCACCTGGTCGCATTTTAGCAATTTTTGCGCTTTTGTGAGATAATCATGTCAAAAGTGTTGAGTCGATCCAAGCACCGAAGAATTCGAGTCAAACTCAATATCACAGACGAGACAGAGAGCACAGAAGAAAAGTGAAGAAAATGAAGCAGAAGAAAATGGAAGAGAAGCAAAGAGAACAAAGGGGCCAATGGAACAAGAGGCTCAGGAGAAACCTCGGACTTTCGCTAGGCTAGCGAAAATTATCGTGATGCTTTAAATTTCACCTCGCTATCTCGTGAAATTCGCTACTAGCTTAAATGTCACCAGTTCCTAGCCGAACATGCATTGCCATCACAAGAATTTCGCTGCTAGCTTAAATTCTGCCAATACAATTGCCACCGCCAGCTTTAAAAATTCAGCATTTCGCTTATTGTGGTTTCGCTAACTAGCGAAATTTTCGAGCCTTAGCTTAAATCCACCGCCTTGTCATGCTTTTGTACTAATGCCAACCGACTTCAATTTTTGGTGTATTACTCTCTTGTCCTCAATTTAGCCAAAATGTTAGGCTTTCTTTGTATTTTCACATGTCAGTCGGGCTATATAAGCCAATTCCTATAAGTTTGTAACCCTAACTTTAATCTTTCTTCAAGAAATATTCGCAGTTTTCTATTTTCTTTTTCGCTTTTCTCTTTCTCTCTCCTCTTTCTCTCCCTTTCTTATGTTGCCAAACACCTCCAAGGATGACAACTTGGAGGATGAGCTGCCAACCACTTCCTTCTTGAAGTAAAAGGTCATTGGGTGAGATCTTAAAGCCGCCAGGCCCCCAAGCTCATGCAGGTTTTGTCATTTTATCCCTAAATTTTCAACTCTAGGTTTTAGCTTGATGCACTTTCTCGTCAATACTTGGCAGCTTTTTGGTTTTAGTGTATTCTTAGCTTTAGATAATACACTAATATTCATTAGTTGCCCTTTACGAGCCACTGAGGTAGGTTAAGGGGTTAGGGTTTCAAACTGATAGTTGCATAACATTGAATGTCATTAATTTGGCCAATACTCTCCATGCTTTAGGATCCAGTGCATATTGAGTGAGAGATGTACTGTGGTTCTTTAGATGGTCTTTACGAGCCTCTAAAATGATATTTATATGTTATGGTTTCTTAAATTAGGGTTGCATAGCATTTAATGTTATTGATTTGGGCCACTATCATGCTTTAGGATACAAGGCATGTAATTATGATGATGTACCGTTGATCTTTGATGGTCTTTACTTGAGCCTCAGATGATATTGAATGTTAGGGTTTCAAACTGTAGTATATGCCCATGGACATGCATGCCACCAGAGTTTATCCAGAGTCTGCCTGCAGAGGCAGTTGAAGATATCCCAACATCAAGCTCCCCACCTGAGAAGCTCAATCATCCCCCCAGTTGAAACATCCAAACGTGAGTGTCCAAATGTCCATCTAAGTCCTTTTTTTTCTTATTTTTTCTTCATTTTATTTTCAGCCAAACCACCCACTTCCCTGCTTTTAACCAAACCCCAAAATCCAAATTTAATTCACCGCTTTGATTTCATTCAAACTATTTTGCATCAAGAAAAACCCATCCTCAGAAAATTAATCTTTAGACCGCCATGTCGGGCAGTAGTTTAATTTCACTATGTAGGAGGAACCAATAAATTTTTGTTGATTCCGCCACCCTACCGTGGCACGACCAAATGGCGCTACACGGGGATGGTGCTCTTAGTGCAAGCGAAGTTGAAACACTCTCGTGGATCCTCATCACAAGTACTGGTGAATTGCTTTTATATTTTACTGTCATTTTCTTTTTCTTTCATAAAAAAAAAAACAGTGTTGCAGGATCGTTTTTGTGTTGTTTTTGTGTGGCCCTATTTCTACTGCAAGATTGCATTTCCAGTGGTTTGAATTGAGAGAAAATGGAACCCCCATATGAAGAGCAATACAAATGAGGTACCCCAGCTACATGAATAAACGAGGGACTATGGGGAACCTCGCATGGCAAAATCAGCAACCCTCGGGGAGAAACTAAATCCAAATAGGTCCATGAAGGACTAATATAGGAGACCATTGATTGAGTGCACCCTCCTACATGGTGCCTCCACAAGATATCTCAATCCTCAAACACCACAACCACCACAATTAATTTCTCCCGCGCAGCCATTCGACCTTACCAAACCGGGTGGGTGATGTTGTGGAAGAGCAAAACAAAATCAATGCTCAATTAAGTCAAAAAATTGACACTATGGAAAACAATGTAAACAAGAGAATTGATGGACTTCAAAGTGACTTTGAGCATAAACTGACAACTCGCAGATTCCATCAAGACCCACTGATCGCAAATACCGTCCACCAGAGAGGAGGATTGTCAAAGTGACATAACGGCGAGGAGCAAGTAAACAACAACAGCCACACCAGAGCTTATAGATTTATTGGACTATCTCAAGGATTGATGAACTCGATATGTGTGATGTTGTTTTCCAAGGGAGAACCAAGAAGAAATCATTTCCTTGTTAACCGAGGATGGCAAGAAATTAGCAAAGTGGGAAGTGCCCAAAGAATGTCATTCAACCAAACCCCATAGATTCGACACCACTGCCATCACCGCCAAGACACCACCCACCGCGTAGCCCCTTCAGCCGACCACGTATATATTCTACCTTCACCGCACAACAGAACCAACACCTCGCAGCAAACCTCAAAACTCCGCAGCCTCCTAACCTTAAGTCCAACCCATCACTGCATGCCATGCAGAACTTTAGAAATTAGTGGCTATCAGATGCTTTTGCCACTACATCAAAGAAGATGGTAACTCGCTACATTGCATGGCACAAGAACAGTTCGTATGTTCATTGGGAGCAACTTAATCTAGGCATTTCTAAGCTTCCTCCCCAATTTTTGTTTAATTTTTTCTTTGTTTTTTTTTTTATCTTATTTTTAGTTAATTTATGTTTTAAATTAATTTTTGCTTTTCTTCCTCAGTAATCTTTTCCTAATTTTTCTGTGTTAATTTTTGCGCTTGTGTGTAAATTTTGAAGCATAAATGCAAATTTCGAAACCTGGAATGAAGAAATCAACAACTAGGAGCAGCAAAACTTTTCGCAACAATTGCTAATAAGAACAATTGCTAAAATTTCTACCAGGTAGAAATCAAGAGTACTACTATAGCGGTAAATTAAAAGCAAAATTCGCTATACGAAATTTCGCTACTTAGCTTAAATTTGTGTGAGTAGACAAATGTGCAAAATTTCGCTAAGAATGCTGTTCACGAAAATTTCAGGTTCAGCTTAAATTGATGTGGCTCTCGCTAAGATTGCGAAATTCCTTTCGCTAAGATTGCGAATTTTCGCATCCCAACAAATTTTCGCAATCCTGAATAAAATCCTACGCTTTTGACCTCCAATTTTGTTTCGCGCATAACGTTTTCATCCGAACTCCGTTTTAAGCGTTTTTGGTACCGTTGGAAAGCTTAGAGAGTATAGAATCCAAATATGGCAAGAAAGAAACATTTTAATTTTCAGAAAGTGTAATTTTTAAAATGGTCCAATTGGTCACTTTTTTCCTCTCTTTCTTTCTCATAACTTGTTTATTTGAAGCTCTAACTGAAAGGAATAAGGTGTCGAAGGAAAGTCAGGAGGTCTCCTATCCAGCAATGATCATCTTATCATGGAGGTAACACTTCCTTCTTAATTTTCCATTCCGAGCCCCATTTCTGATTGACCCCAGATGTTCGGGGTTTCGGGGGAGTTATTGTGAAAGTGGATTTTGCATTTATGCCGAGCATACTTGAAAAACATTTGTATACCTGGTCATTGGGTCCCCTTTTATAAAGGTGTTATACTAAACAAATTTTTACTTTTTTCAAAACTGGAGCCATTTTTTGTAACCAAACTTTTATGGTTTTGCTCTAACCCCGGGTGGGTTTGAAAATTGAAGCTTTGTCCAATTCTATCGATGTTAGATTGGTTCCATGCTTAGTCGAAAGGAATGATTAGTTGAATTCTTATTGATTTCGACCTTTTCTTCCACCTTTAGCTAACCACACAAAGCACATTAGATTTCATCGATAGTTAAAAACTTTGCAACCTCTCTTTATTTCGCATAACCTACCCTAGTTTACTGACCGCCTTTAATAGGTTAAGGACCTCGTGGAAAAGAAAAGAAAAGAAAAGAAAATGGAAAAAGGAAAGAAAAAGAAAAGAGAAAAAGAAGTCAAGAATCGCAACGCTTGCCTCAAACCCGAGCACCTGGGCCCGAGGGGTATATGGCGGAAGCCTTTAAAGCCCTATGCCTAAACCTTTCACCGGGCCTTGAGTCACCGACTTTAGTGTTCCGCTACATGGGTGGATGGGGTGAGCTTAGCAAGCTGTAGCCGAGTCTCAAATCATTCTGAGTCCTGGTGAAACCCAAGAGTTACTATTGAAAGATCCTTATGACTTGGTGCCCTAAACCTTAATTGTCGGGAGTCATCTAGAACCCTGCTTACATGGACTTTAGTGAGGTTTCGATTCTCGCATTGCACCCTACAACGCAAAAAGAATTAGTGGAATAAGAGGCGTGGTCCCGATCTATTTAAGTCAAGTTAGCATGCTAGGTCGTGGTAGTACTAGGTCGGGGGGGAGAGTGCGCTTAGCGCTTTATTGTCGAGAGCCAATCAAATAAAACACTTAGATTATGGAAGTTTCTAGCTTTGATTCAACGAGATGAGACTCTTTGATACTCAATTTCAGAAGGTATTTATTCTTTCATGATAGTTATCGGACACCTACTTTGATGATTCTACTTAGGTTCAGATTACTTCACTTAGGAACTACAACCTTTTGTGCACATAATTATATCTTTATGCTCTTTCTTTCTTTCTTTCTGCATTGCTACTGACTAGCATATGGTACTGTAGGTTTGGGGTGTGATTAGTGCCCAAAAGTGCTTATTTCAACCCTATTTTTAATAGGTTTTGAGCGCTTTTTGTGTACCAATTGCTTGTAATTAACCCACTTACATATTAAGGTCCCCATTATTCCACCGATCGCATTTTGCGGGCAATTTTTGCGCTTTTGTGAGATATCATGCCAAAAGTGTTGAGTCTATCCAAGCACGAAGAATTCAGTCAAAACTCAACATCATAGATCGTAGACTAAGAGGAAAGAAGAGAAGAAAAGTGAAGAAAATGAAGGTGAAGAAATGGAAGAGAAGCAAGCAGCCAGGCACAGAATGGAACAAGAATTAGGAGAAACTGACTTTCGCCAGGCTAGCGAAATTATCGTGGATAGCGAAATTTCTCACTAAAGAGTCTTCTTGTGAATTTCACTAGTTAGTTTAAATGTTCACTATTCCCAGCTTAAATTATGCATTTTCGCACACAAGAATTTCGCTAGCTAGCGAAATTGCCAACGCCTCAACAAAAATTCATGATTTCATGACTGTGGTTTCACAACTAGCGACACCTGAGCCTTAGCGAAATCCACTCCGCCTTGTCATGCTTTTTGTAATTAATGCCAACTCACTTCAATTTTTGGTGTATTACTTGTCCTTAATTTTAGCCAAAATGTTAGGCTTTGTATTTTCTAATATTCAATGGGCTATATAAGCCACCCATAAGCCTCAGAACCCTAACTTAAATCTTCAAGAAATATCCCGCAGCCTTCATTTTCTTTCATTCTTCTTCTCTCCTCTTTCTCCTTTCTTTGGTTACAAACACCCTCCAAGGATGACAACTCGAGGATGAGCGCTAAAACCACTTCTCTTCAAGTGCATGTCTGGGGGTGAGATCTTAAAGCTGCCAGAGTTCCCCCGTTTCATGCGCAGGTTTTGTCATTTTATCCCTAAATTTTCAACTCTAGGTTTTAGCTTTTTGATTTACTTTCCTCGCCAATACTTGGTGCTTTTTAGGGCTAGTGTATTCTAGTTTTTAGATACACTAATATCTATTAGTTGCCCTTTACGAGCCACCGAGGTAGGCAGGCTGGGTTTCAAACTGATAGTCAGATAACATTGAATGTCATTAATTTGGCCAATACTCTCCATGCTTTAGATCCAAAGGTATATTGGAGCGAGAGATGCAACGTGTCTTTAGATGGTCTTTACGAGCCTCTCTAAAATGATATTTGTATGTTAGGGTTTTTAAATTAGGGGTTGCATAGCATTTAATGTTATTGACAATAATACTCTTCACATGCTTTAGATACAAGGCATAATTAGTGATGATGTACCGTTGATCTGAGATGGTCTCACAGCCTCTGAGATGATATCGAATGTTAGGGTTTCAACCTGTAAAGGGGCCATAGATGCATGCTACCTGTATTGACTCAAATAGAGTTGCTTCAAGGGGTGAGGTTTGCTGTTAAACATAGATCCCAAGTATGCTACGACTAGTCAGATGTCATAACGCGAGGAAATTAACCCGGACCTCTCAGTTAGCTCTAGGACCTTAAACCTAGTGGCCCAAATGCTTCAAGGAGTTCTTTTCTTATTTTTCATTTTGTTTTAGTTGCAAACCACCCACTTCCCATTTAACCAAACCCCAAAATCCAAATTTAATTCACCGCTGATTTCATTCAAACTGAGAGAACAAGAAACCCATCCTCAGTTCGAATCTCTAGATCGCTTATGCGCTTTGCAAGAGGCTTATCAATGCTAGTAGGAGGAACTACTATTGTTGAAATTTTGTCGATTCCGCCACCCCCACCGTGGCACGAATCAATTGTCTTCAAGTATGGGTAACACAAACCCATCCTATTGCCAACATGCTTAAAGGCTCCGCTATGCAAAGTTAAAGGAGTTTAACAAATTCTCGTTTTCCCATACAATCCTGAGGTGCAAGGTGTGATTTAGCATAGGAGAAATTTCAAGTCGAAGCATGCTGGAACCGTAAGTGACCAAAATTGTTTCAAGCATGGAATTTGTTCTAGCATGTAGGTGACAATCAAGTGCTTCACCTCCCCAATGATAAAGCAACTAATCGTCTACTAAGCAATTCATTGTCCAATTGAAAAGAAACACATTTAAAACAGTGCGTGGAGGCAACAAAACCTGACATGCAAAAAGTTGTATATATATAAACAGAATAGCTTTTGATATAGCCAAAATGGCTAATACATGAATACAAAGCTAAACACAAAAATATCACCGCCTACTATGGCTAATACATAAACCCTAATCAAAATCGTGAGGCGCTGATAAGCCGGTAACTATACAAAATCATAAAAGAGATCCAAATCCACCACCGCTGTGGTGGTGGTGGGTCCGTAGGCACCGCTGCCGCCTTATCCAAGGATATCAGCCTGAACCGGAGCTTAGAAATTCGAGGTTCGAGAGGCTCCCAAACCCGAACCAAAGACTAACCAACCACTATGCCGCTCTACGCGGCGGCTGCCATCGTTTTTGATGTAGTGGCAAAGGCTTGTACAGTGGCCACTAACTTCTTGAATTTTTTTAGCATGGGCAGTGATAGGGTGGCCTTCATGATGGGTGTTTCACTGCTTGTCAGGCCGCAGTACGCGTATTACAGACCGTCGTGGATGCGCCGTACGGGTTGTTTTGGGGTTGGTCAAGGACTTTGGGTTTTTCTCCTGGTTCCTTCCCATTACTTTCCTCACCAACAAGGAAGATTTTCTCTTCCATACCATATTGAGATCTAACAGGAAGGTCCTGCTCAGATCTTCGTTGGTTCTACTCAATTCCTCCTGAGAGTTGCAAGAACTCAAGCCACTAAAATTGCTTCGGGCCGAAAGACCCTTCCTCCAGATTTCTCCTCCTCTTGATGAACAAACCGATTGGTGAGCTGAGATGGATTCTCGGCAGATGTCCACTTTGATCACTTTGCTTGAACCCATCCAATTCCTGTTTCTCAGGAGCCCTCCACTGCCTCAATTTCCCTATTACCAACATTCATCACATTATCCTCTATGAAATTGTCCACTCTGCTTGCTCAAATCCGTGATGGCTTGTTCAATTGGAGAAATTAATTGTGTATGAGGGTGGTCGAGAGCTGAGGTATACCGTGGAGGCACCATGCAAAGGGTGCACTCATCCATTGGCCCTAGTCCTCATGACTGTGGCTCGATTTCTCTCTGTGGTCAGCTGATTTTGCCACAGTGAGGTCTTCAAGGTCCTCATTGTCAGAGAGGCCCAGGTTACTCTCCGACCGTATTGCTCTTCATGTGGGGGTTCCATTTTCTCTCGCCTCAATTTTTCCACAGAACCCTAATCGAATGTCATTTTCAAATTTTTGATCCATTGAAAATGGATTCTCATAGCAGGTTGTGGCAACCCAAAAATGGGCTCCCACATCAAATTTTTTTTTTTTTTTAACAAAGGAAATAAAACAAAGAAAAAATGACTGTATGAAAAACAAAATGCTGAAGTTAATGCTATGATGAAAACTTCTGCACTATCGTAACCGGGTTATGAAGAAGAGTTAAAAAGGGTTACCTTCACTTGTGATGTTGATCACAAGTACACTTCAACTCATCATTAGTAGTTTAGCACCCTCATCCCCAAGAACGGCGCCATTTGATTCGCGGCCACGTGAGTCGAGCTAAAATCAACAAAATTTATATACACCTGTTCCTACTACCGTAGCTTCTGTTACTACAAGATAGTGGTCTAGTGGAACACTGGGATGGGTTTTCATCCTAAAATGGTTTTTCAGATCACATATAAGGTATGGCTTTCTTTATTCGACTCTTTAAATTCTTGTGTTTCAAAAAACAATGGGGAATGGTTTTGAAACCGAGAATTGTAAAAACTGAAAGTAAAAGGTGAAGTTAACTTGGGGTGATTTAGGTCACTAACTTCTGCGTTAGGGGCAAACAAGGCCCTCGGTTTATCTCATGACATGCAACCTATACCCATGGTATAACCTATCTACATTAACTAGCAACCTCACCCTACATAGCAACTCCTAATGAGTCAATATTGTGTAGTACGCGCAGCTATGGCCTTTTAAACCCAACATTAAATTATCATTTCGGGAGGCTCAGAAGACCATCTAAAGAACAACAAGTAAGATCACCTCTGCACCGTATCCCAGCTACATGGAGAGATGGCCAAAATAATAACAAGAAATGTTATTTAACCCTAATTTGAAGAACCCTAACATGTAAATATTATCTCTCGTAGGCTCAGAAAGACCATCTAAAGAATCACAACATTTCTCACTCGAATATGTACTTGATCCTAAAGCATGGAGAGTATTGGCCAAATCACACATTCAATGTTAGTGCAACCATGTTTGAGAATATATACATAAATACACTACCTGTAGCTAGTACAAGAGACAACATGCATATGCCCCACCACCAAGCTAGCTTCCTTCCTCTTCAAAGAAAAGAGGCAGCTACACCCTTGAGCTGTTGTCATCCTCAAGAGGGGTGTTTACACCGAGTGGAGAGAAAGAAGAGAGAGAAGAGAGAAAAGAAATAAAAAGCAAAACCTAAAATAAAAGACTTTATGTACAAAAATAAAAACTACAAAATTATTCCTCTCCCAAATTGTTCCAAAAATTGTTACCTAGGGCTACAAACAAGAGGGGCTTCAGATGTGCCTCCTCAAGGTATGAAAATACCAAAACCCTATAAAATTTGCTGGTTATAGACAACATCAATTAAGTATCACACCAAGTTTGGAGCTCCGTCACATTAATTACAAAACATGACGAGGCATTAAATTTCAATACACTCGCTAGCTAGCTTAAATCACCAAGTGTAAGTGAATGGAAAATTTCGCTGAATGTAATTTCGCTTAGTTAGCCAAACTCGCTAGCTTAATAAATTCGTGAGTAGCTTAAAATAGGAATTTTCGCTAAGAGTGGTGCCTAGCTTAAATCGATGGGTCTAGCAAATTTGTGTTTTGTTAAGGTTGCGAAATTTCGCTGTTGCAAAATTTTCGCATTCTTAGCGAAATTTTCGCAAGCTTAGCTTAAAATTCCCGCATCATCCTTCACTGCCATCCGCTTCAACTGCATCCACTTTCTTCACTTTCGCTCGTTTTCATTGATTCTGTGGTCGGTCGATGGCCGAGACTTGAATTCCAACTTCATGATTCATCCTTTGTACGAGATTGAACCCAAGAGTGCACAATAAATACCTACAAAACAACCAAAAATAATTTAAAATGGCATATGTTACTAAGAAGACTAGAACACTTCAATTGGTATAAATGACATGATTAATGCGCAAAAAGCACTCAAAACCTATCTAATATAGGGTTCAAAATTGCACTTTTTGGGCACTAATCAAGGAGCAGAGCACCCAGAAAACTCACCTGACAACAATGATTATATGTTTGCAGACACTGAAGGGCAAGATGAAGGCAAAATTGATCAGACTTCTCCATCCCCTTAGCCAATTTCTCCTCAGGCGTAAACGTAAACTTCCAACATGGAGAAAGCTCAAGGGGAGCACAAGAGAACAGTTCGATATTAGAAGCTCTCAATGCCATGCAGAATGATGAGGTTATAGGCGAGCTGAAAACCCCAGAATTCGTAGAGAAAGTATTTATGAAAAAGAATTGAAAGAAGACCAAGAGCTGGAGGAAGAGCTAAATAGAAAGAAAAGGAGCAATGAAGTGGAGCTACAAACGATAGAACAAAGAAGTGGGGAGAAGAGCCGAACGTAAAAGAGGAACAGATGGGAAAATTTTGAAGCAAACAGTGGAAGAGTTTAAGAAAGAAATGAAGGAAAGAAATCACAATCGCTACGTAAACTCAAACTCGCCATGAAGCCTTTATAACAACCATTCAGCGTGATTCTCAACTCTTAAAACCGATAAAGAAAAAGAGATACGTAATTGTAGAAGCCAAATTTGGGAGTAAATCATGCTGATTCAAGTTTTATACAAGTCTCTACGTAAAGATTGAGAATAGATTGATGATAGAGACAAGAAGCAAAAAGATACGTAATCCTACAGCAAAAAGAATGGTCGAAAACTTAGATCCGATTAACAACAATTCACTAAATTTCAGAGGTTATGACTGAATGGAGAATACAATGAATGGCTTGTGGAAGAGGCAGGATGAGTTGAACAAAAAGGTTGATCTCTCTAATGAGATTTTCATTGAAGAACAAATGGAGAAGGAAACCAAGAAGAGAAAGGAAAGAAGAGAAATGAAAATTCCTGAATTCCCAGCTCATTTAGGGGTAATATTGTATCTAGATCCCCAACATCTTTGCTCCCTGGCTATTTCAAAAGAAAAATGTATCTTTCTCCCCGCCTAACTTTCATTACCATCCTTATCCCATACTTTGTATCCAACTCCGCCGCAATTGAATCGAATAAAATGAGAAATTCTAAGTTGAATTGTTGTAAAGTAATTTGAATTTGTTTGATTCAATGTCATGGTTAAGCTATGGTTGCATGATTAGGAAATTAAAGTAGAAATTAGTTCCAGAATAAAAACTGTTGAGTTACAATGAGCTGGATTGAATGAAGCAGTTAGATTAGGAATGATCTGAAATGTAGAATAAGGGCCAAATGAATACAGTTTGATTGAAACACAAGGTGCAAAAGTTACTTAAGTCTAACTGATAAGTTCAGAATTGAGGAAGGTAATACAATTGAAGGAACAAACATATTGAAGTTCAGGGTATGAACAATAAGTCAAGGAACCCGTTGGAATATCAATCAATTTAAATACTCACCAACAAAAATGAGTCAAGGTACTCCCTATGGTTAGTCACAATGGCTCAAACCAAATTCTGTAATTTGTTGGGACATCGGGTCGAGGCGAAATCCTAGGTGATACAAATTGACAAGATGACGCAGCTATTCGATAGTGTTTGAGCCATTTTAGCTATCCCTACTCATATGTCGATGCATATACCTTAGTTCCGTAAATCGAGCCAACAAGCTTATTATTCAAAATAACCAATGGAAACCCACCATTCTCATAAATCAATCCTTAAGTAAGAACCTATGATTACCTGTGAATTCAAGGAGGAAGAAAGAACCTAAGTTTTTGAGTATATGTTTTTGAGGGAACTCAAAAAAGGGAATGAAAAGAAAAGGCAAGTAGCGTAAAATGCAATAGAAAAGAACGCTTTATGTGGATAAGTTTTATCTTGTGGCCTAACTCTCTTGAACAATTAAGTTCTGGGGGTTTCAACACCTAGTACCCTAATGCCATCCGTATGGGAGCTACTAACCCAAAGTTCGCTAAGAGTGTTAGAAAGCCTAAAAAGTTAAACATTGCACTATCCTCGATCAGACAAACAAAGGAAATTTCCCGCAGAATTGCAAGTGAGAAATAAGGGGCATACAATTCAATCAAGAAATCAGATGTCCCAAACATGAAGTTTGGGGGAGTTTATTAGAGAAACTGCCAAGGAAGAAAAGTAAGAGAGAGAAAGGGTCGTGTGCAATCTTAACCTAAAAATTCCTTCCATCCTACCCATTACCCAGGCCTAACAAGATAAAACCCACTGATTGACCTTGGAAGCGCCTAAATCACTCTAATAGTGGAGATCAATATGAAAAACAAAACCTATGGAATTTGGAAATATAAAAGCAATCAAACTCGTGAAGGACCCTAGTGGGAGTTAAAACACTCAATATGAAAAAAAAAAAAAGAGAAAGGAAAATAATCTATTATCTAACAGATCCAATGATTATGTTGTTTGTAAAACAATTTCAACAGCTTTAGTTTTCAGAGTAGTATAAAGAGTAGAAACCAACTTGAACCTGGACTTGAAGTTAGATGTACGTAAAATAATGCATACCTTGTATTTCAATTAAATTGGAATGCCACCGCAGTAACAAATCTGGAAAATGTCCCAAAATTTTTCTTTTATGTTGTTTCGAGAGGACAAACAATTCTTTTTTTCTTGCTCGAGGACAAGAAAACTTTAAGTTTGGGGGAGTCTGATGAGCTTAAAAGTCATCTATTTTTAGTCCATTTTTCCGTTGATTTTAATGTAAAAGGAATAATTAAGATGCGTAAATATGAAGAAACTCACCAAATATGTTACTATGTGAAGTATAAAAGAAAGAAGAAAATGCAAAGTGGAAAATGCAAGAATCGGGCGAGTAAAATGCGTAAAATACATAGGCGTAAAATGAAAGCAATCGCGAACCAATGTTGCAACTCGGGGTTACACAATCCAGCTACGAGGTCACGACATCAGGAAAATTGAAGGAAATTTGATGCGTGTCGTGACATGGATCAAAGATAGGCAACCGAGGATTGGAGCGTAAAACATAAGAAGTGATGTCATACAACATAAGTAAAGTAGCAACAAAGGTCGATGTCACAAGGGATGAGGTCGTGACAAGAGAATCGATCAAGCTATGACATGTTCAGCGATGAGTTGAATTAATCGGTCGCTTGTCGCGACAGACCGAAGTCGCTGGCAATCGAAAAGCAACAAATGAGGCCTCCAAAAGAGCGGGAAGTCGGTGGTCGCGACGTTGAGATCGAGGTCGATACTTGTGACTTCGCCGCTTGAAAGTCGAAGAAGTCGTGAACCGGTGTCGCGACGTGAGATTGATGTCGCGACATCGAACCCCGCTTGAAACCCCGTGAGACTAAAGCCGATGTCCTCGACATGAGATCGGAAACGCGACACTACGAAGGACAAGTTCAAAGTCAGCAGAGCCATGGAAGCGGAGCGTCGCCATAAAGATATCGGAGTGTCGAAGATCGAACTTAAATGTTGGCACCTCGTGGAGTCGCGAGTCGATGTCGCGACAAGATCGATGTCGCGACATCGCAGCAATCAATGGAAGCTTGTAAAGTTCTAATCGATGTCGCGACAAAGAAGAGCAACCGCTGAAAGACAAGTATACAAAATTGAAGCATGCAGTGATCAGTTGATGTCACGACAATAGGTTTGTTGCAAAAATAAGAAAACTCATTGAAATTTACAAGAATAGAGCCGATGTCACGACAAGAGATTGATGTCGCGACACCAAGACAAGTTGAATGCCGCAGAAGACTTCGCTGAGTCAGGTCGCGACACATAACGAGGCGTCACGACATCGAAATCATCGCTTGAAACCCGTAGCGGGCAAGAAGTGATGTCGCTGAATGCGGAGATTGATGTCGCTGATGTCGAACACCAATTGAAGGCTACGTAAGATCGCCGGATGTCGCTGACGCGGAGATCGATGTCGCGACATGGATGATGTCGCGACAAGGGAGTTGAAGTCGCGACCTGAACAGTAACATGGGCCAACCCACTTGGAAATCCACAGCAGGATACATTGGGATTAGGGCCCAACTGAGAAACCCTATAAATACGCAGCTACCCACCATAAAAGTAACTCGCTACGACACATACGAGAGGTCTGGGTAGCTGAAGGCTCATTTTTCTTTATTTTTAGTTTTCTTTTCTTTTCTTTTCTTTTCTTCAATGTTGATAGTTAGATATTAGATTAGATTTATTGTTGTAGTTTTCGTTTTATTTTATGGAATTGGATATTATGTTTCCGAGCGTAAGTCGAATGCATAATTCGTTCTTTCAAATTACCACCCGAATCTTCAAGTTCGCACACTGGAATTCGACTTCCCAGCTTCATTTGCGCTATTCTTATGATCGTAGGAATGTTGTCGGGTGTAATTCGCACTATGAATCCACTCCATTAAGTGAATGCTATAGTCGTAAATTATCTTTCCCTGTGAAGGTCATTTCCAAAGTACTTGAATTTCGCTTTTATGAATTTACTGTAATGGTTTACTATTTTCGATCCGAATATCGCTTTATACCCGTGAGAGATTTATCTCATTGCTCGATTTCAAGGAGGCCCTCCGAGTGACACGTAGAAGGCATCCAAGAGTTATGAACAATTGCTCGCGTATATTAACCTCGTTATTCAGATGTAATGAGCTCGCAAGTTTACTGATAAATCTCTTCTCACTAAATCAAGAGTTGGAATGAGTTATCAATTTAAACAAGCAGAGTTCACCTCAATTCGAATAGTGAGGACGATCCCGTGTTAGTTACCGAAGTTCTAATCAAAGGAGAGGATGATCTATCTTAATTCTCGAGGAAGAGTGTCCTGAAGTCGATATCCTGTTTAATCGATAACTGGGAGCTATGCTTACAGAAGATATGAGAATAGTTATTGCAAAGAAAATACCTTATTAAGGAAGTCCCTTTTAAAAGTAGTTATCTCATTCCCTGTCTTTGAAAGAATCAGAAAATTAGATAATGAAATGTGGAGTGCGTGAGGAGATCCGCCTTTACCGTTAAACGCCTCGACATTTTAAAATCTGAAATATTCAAGAAGTTTTATCGGGCCTTAACTACGTGAATTGATACTTCACAATAGCATTAATACTTGATGTGTCCCTTCCAAAGATACTATCTGGCTTCCATTTGTTTTCTTAACCATTCTTTTATTCTTTATTCTTTATATTCAGTTTATTTGATCGCTTCATTTACTTTACTATAGTATAATTTCTTAGCTTCTTGCTTCTGATTCCAATATCATTTTATAGTCCAAATAGTATGGAGCTTCGAGTAGTCGTAGTTGATCCGTAATTTCGAGATCTCTCGTGATCGATATCTCGATTCTAAACTAATTTATTACTTGTCGACCGTGCACTTGCGCATATTGTGCCAAAACCAATATTGGAAATGATTTATTCTAGGAGGTGTTTCGTCCGATCAATAAGTTTTATGGCGCCGTTGTCAGGATTAGACAATAGTCCTCGTAATAGTGTCATACTCAGAGTGTGTTGGGTTCCGTCAACACCGCAAATCATGTGCCCTAGGACAATTCCTTCTGTACTCATAAAATGACATTTTTCCCAATTCAGAGCTAGATTCTTCTGGCTTTATTAATCTAGTACCGTCCCTGTGTTATGCATTTGCTCAAAAAATCGATCCATAATAATCGTAAAATCATCCATGAAGATCTCCATAACTTCTTCTTCGCATCGAAAATATAGAAATCATGCATCTGAAGGAACCAAAGAGCATTACACAAACCAAAACTGCATTTCTCCTAAAAGCAAAAACAAATGGGGCATGTAAAAGTAGTTTTCTCCCGATCCAAAAGTAATAGAAATTTGGCTATATCCAGAGTATCCATCAAGAAAATTAAAATGAGGGTGTCCTACCAACCCATCCAGCATCTAACTCAATGAGCAGGAAAATGATCCTTTCGTGTCATAAAGATTCACTGCACACACACCTCCATCCCACGCTCAGAGGGAATCGCCTATTCTTTTCATTTCGATCACGTTAATCAATCTTTCTGGGAACCATGCACCGGCTTACCCAAGAACTATCCGATATAGCATATATAAAACCCGTGATTGGCCAATTTTTAACTTTTTCTCGACAACTTTCATCATCAACACTCCTCTGATGCTCATTAGTTTTGCATTATCATCTAGCAATATTTTGTGCATGCAAATGGAGGGGTTGATACCCTTCAGATCTTCAATTACTATGCATCGCTTTCCCTTTGTATTTTTCTCAAAAAATTACCAAAGAACTGCTCTTCATCTTCACCAATGCAAATTATATGATAACTGGTTTTTCTTTCTCGGTTCTCAAACTCATAGTTTCAAATGATCTGACAATTCTTTCAATGTTAAACCGCACTAGTTTCCTCGCCTTACGAAGCTCGTCTGCTTTCTACGCTTACTTCATCTTGATTGTTTCTATTTATACTCAAGACTCGCTCTTTTGTTAAACAAATTAAGGCGCACTTCACAATCAAGACTCCCAAGATACTGAAAATTACCTCACCGCCGATAGAGTGTTGAAGGATACAATCAATTCAATTCAACATCGAAGGCTATTTGCTTCCTACACATAAACATACAACTTTCTGATCTTACCAGATGTTCTAGACTCCTATTAATATTATTAAAAATGCACTCAAGTTTCACTCCCAACCTCGAGTGTCGCCCACCTTCAGATATCTATCAAGGAAGTTCAGCTGCTAAGAAAGGTCTTCCCAACAACAAAGGAATTCGGGGTATCTTTCCTCCATCCGCATGATAACAAAATCCACCGGGCGATGAATTTTCCAACCTTGACAAGTATATCTTCAAGAATGCCTTCGGGTTGTGCCACTGATCTATCACCATCTGCATCGTAATTGCCGCTGGGGTAAGTTCCCCAATTAAGTTCCCCACTATCAACCGATGTGAGGTACCCAATTGATACTAATACTTTAATCACATGTTTTCTTTGAATTCATATTTCCAATAAATGTGGGAATGTAAGGAACCGCTGTGGTCTTTCATCTTTGCAAGTAGCAGTCAAGTTCACTATTCCCTCCTTAGCTATCTTCCTTTTCGTCGCATTTCCTTCGTAAATTTTGCATAAAGAGGCATTTGATCGATTACCCCGAGAATGGGATATTTATTTCTATCTTCTTGAAATGTCCAAGAATTTAGAAAATTGCTCTTTCTCGACTTCCAAGTCTCAGAAATGGCACCAAGGTGTATGCTTCGGTACTCCTTCCTTCTTTTATGGTCATTACCCTCTCACCTGTCTAACTGGTCGTTTCTTTCATTCTTTTTCACCTCTTCTTTTCCGCCTCGCCTCTTCTTTCCTTTCGTCCTTCATACTCCCAAATCCTTCCCACTTCTTAATTAATCGCCATGCGCCTCGTTCTTCCTCGAGTATCACTAGGAATGCACTTCGCTTCCGACTCGGCATATCTGTAGCCAAATACCTCACTCGTGTCTCCAAAATTTTCAGCTGCAGGCACTAGCATTCTTCAAACATTCGAGTATCGACTGAAAGTTTCCGTTTCGATAGTTTCGCTCTCATGGAATTGTACAGCCTCTTGTTGTCCCTCAGGAACTGCAAGATTTGTTCTTCAAATAAGGAATCCTCCTCTCGACCGATATCTAGCTTCGCCACCTCCGTCGCCGCTGAACCTCAGGCTGCTGATATCCTTGTCGAGGATTCCTCGTCCATACTGGGCCTTGTAATGCCCTCCACCATATGAGAAATTCTCATGGTTCTCGGTCGACTGTAGTGTGTGTGCGTGTGTTAGATTTGGCTTGAAATGACATAACTGCTCTACACGCACTTAACCTCCTCAAGACCATAAGAATCTCTTCGTTGGCACATCAACACTTCTTCATGTTCTCTTCCACCGCTTCCTATTTCATGAGTCGTGTGCATCTTTCTCTTTGTTTGTCCATCCTATGCATTATGGTATCCAACTTCGCTTCCACGGCCGCCATCTCGCCTGCCTCCACGACTTCTTTTCCTCTCGCTATTTCCTCTTGAAACTCGATGGAGATTTCATATTGTATTTTTTGCCGTGTCTTTATCGATCTTCACCTCTTCAAGACTTTTACGCTTGAATGCTCCACAAGATGAAGACTGACACAAACCCTTGGGGATGTAGTCATTTTAAAGCATGATACACTATGTCCATCCTGGTCTTCAAATCGCACCATGCATCTGCATCTCAAGAACCCTTGGCCCGCCACATATAGGCTCTCATCTTCCCTTTGTTTGGAATATTACCCTCTATTCTTCTATCCGGCGGAGAGACGGGGAAAGAATCTCGTCAGTGTGCTTTACCAACTTTCCCAAGTATCAACCTAACCATATGGGAATGATTCATATACCATGGCCATAAGTATATTCTCAAAACCAAAGAGATGCAACTTATCACCTCCGTCTCACACCATTCAACTTCACTCAGATTTCACATCCCGAGAAATCTTCCCAAAAAGCTGCCTGGTCTTCTGTGGGCTGACCAAGAACTGATGTCGCTTGGAACTATCAGAATCAAGGCTTCGCTTAGTTCAAAATTGCTCAGATCCACAATAGTCTGCCTGAAGCTGCGTATCACTCTTCCTGGGGTCATGAGCCTTTAACTCTCCACAGTCGCGACGGAGGGCCTTCCACGGTTGGCCCTCTGCCTCCTGTCTCCGGGTCATGTTCCTCGATCCGCTATAGCCGCAAGGCTTTTTATACTCCTTTTTGTCTTTCTTAAGCTCCCGAGTGTTCTCTCCACCTGGTTGGTCTCTGGAATCAAGTCGGTCCTCGCTTTCCTATGCATTAAAGGTTCTCCGAAATCAAACACACTCTCAGATTAATAGATTACTTTTAACTAAACAAAATATTTTCAACATGCTTATTAAAGATTAGGTGGTCATGTGAAGCCACGCTTGCAAAACTATTTTTGTTCTTTCTTAAAAGGTCCAAATTAGTATTTCTTCTTTGTCGTAATATTGATCTATATTTAATTCTTTCAACCCTAAGAATCTGGCGCCATAAAAAACTTGTTTCGCTTTTCTATGCCGTAATTAAAAACCTCAAATTAACATTTCATAGCTACTTAGAGTCTTACACTTTCTTGCATCCATGTTACTTTCTTGATAAATTTTTTTGATAAAATAATTTTCTAATGTTCATGATTTTAATGTAAAAGGGTTCACTTGCGACACGTGAAGTGCACAGGTCATACAAGTAGTAAATCTTGAATGTAAGTCCGTATCATTCCCCATAGAGATCGGAGAATTTAATTAAAGATCAATTACCCAACTACTAAAATTCCATACTATTTAAATCAAAACTCATACAATAAGGTTTTATCTACACGACACAAATTAAAAATCCTATACTATGGAATATGTTCAAACTTAAACTAAAACAAAAGTAAATGAATGAAAATAAATTGTATGCCAAATGAATGGATCGAATCGCTTCCGTGGAGTAAACTATCAATGAAACATAACAATGGTAAATTCAAAGACTCAAACCCATCGCTTCTCGTTTCTATGTATGATCTGGATTTTTATCCAAGATTTCATTATTGAATCGATTCTCCATATTCCGCTCGATTGATATCCTTGCTTTCGAAGACAAGATCAAACCAATACCGTATTCCAAACTTCTCAAGACTGGGTATTTTTCTTCAATACTTCACACCCATTTCCTGCTGGGATACAGAACTTTTGCTTTACCTTCTCATGGATTTTCGCAAAGTTTCTACTACTTAATTGGTGGCTCAACCTCCGCATCTATGGGCTTATCCCTTCCTCGATTAGATCTAAGCTAACACCTGGGATTGAAACTTACTCTATAGAGCTAAGGTGAACTCTCTCGATTATTTATATTGTTAAATACACCTCCAACTTCAATTATGAGCGAATGGGGATTTATCAAAATGAACTTTCGCAGCTCGCCAGCTCATCATCGGTGGGCCGAACATACCCGTTAAAAGAATGCCCTCAACTCTTAGGAATCTCCGTCTTTGTGTCACGCAGAGGGCATCCTGGATATTAGAGTAAGATACATTCCCTCAACTGGTATTAGGTACTACTATTGGGAACTTGTCCATTCAAAACGACACCGATTAAGTAAAAACCGAACCCAAATTAATTCTCCATAACAGCAGAAAGACTATAACCAAATGTAAATCAAATCCAATGTGAGTCATGCTCTACTATCAAAGATTGCGAATTAAGAAATGGAGTACCATCACTACAACCACCGGTAGACTGCAATAAAACTCGAGAAAAAAATGAACTCCATAAATTCTGCCTCTAGATTTCAAGTACCGTGCGCATTACTTAAGAAAACTAATAGAACTAAAGATCCAAATACTCGTCTTCTGCATCGCTCATGTATTTAAAACAAAAATAAAAAAATAAAATAAAATAAAAATCTACTCTTAAAATATACACCCAGTTCCTCTTCTCCCTTTCCTGGCAAGGAAGACCGGAACTTACTTACCTTCTACA
This sequence comes from Tetrastigma voinierianum, assembly GCA_016808115.1. Lineage (NCBI taxonomy): Eukaryota > Viridiplantae > Streptophyta > Magnoliopsida > Vitales > Vitaceae > Tetrastigma > Tetrastigma voinierianum. The sequence continues at coordinate 27,291 of JAEQBH010009430.1, read as the reverse complement.
GCCATTTCATTTATACCAAAAGAATAATAACTCAAATGCTCTCCGTGGAAATCCAAAGAAAAGCCTATCATCGTTTCCTATGTCGCAAACCTCGCTGATGTCGCTACATGGACTCGTTTTGACGTCGTGACGTCGCACTTCTTTCTTTGAGTTGCAACCAGTTTGTCTTGCAAATGCCTTTCATCAGTGGTCACGACCTCTTTTGTTCATCGTTCCTTCAGTGTTGATGTCGCGACCTTAGTTACATGTCGCGGCATCATTGTCTTTCTATTCTTCCACTCTTCCGAAGTCGCGACATCGGCTTAGAAGCCATGACCACTTTGCCGCTTGTGGCGACACTTCATGTGGCACTTACTCCTCGGGTCGCAATCGCATGGTGGTCTTCTTGCTTTACATCTTTCAATTTTATGTCGCGACCATGGTGATGTCACGCCACCCTTTTGCTTCCCATTTTTTTCTTCTTTCATCGCGAACTCAGCTTCTATCGCTACCATTCCTTCCTACCTATTTTCCAGGTCGCGACCTTAGTTACATGTCGACATCAATTTCTTCTACTCAGCTTTTATTCAGGTCGCGACCTTAATGAGTGGTCGCGATATCATTCTCGATCTCGACTTGTGAAAGGTCGCAAGTTCGCCCTCGGCAAGTGCTTCTATTTGGCTGTCATGACCTCCTTCCAAACTTCCCATCTTTGGTTGCACCTTAAATCTTCCAGAAAGCAGAAGGTCACATCAGAGTGATGTCGCACCAAATGGAACCTTTTATTTAAAACTTGTTGCAACCTCTTTCTTTGTAAAAACCTCTCGTGGTTTACAGACGGACATCCTGTCGCGACCTGAAAGGTGTCGCAATATCATTTTCAAGCAGGCTGTCACGACATCAAAGTGATGTCGCGGCATGAATTTCTTCCCTTGATTATTTCCTTAGTCTCGACCACGTTTTCTTTGTCGCAATCCCTTCTTCAAGTCACTAATTTCAATTCTTGTTCAAGTTTTCTATTGCTTCTTCGTGAGCCGAACTGCTGATGTCGTGACTGGAATTTGCTGGAACCGAGTATTCTCGTCGCGAATTTTTAAATTTTTAGTTGTGACCTCACTCGCGCAGTCAGTTTCTTCGATTTTGCTAAGATTTGAGTTTTCTCATTGTATTTTCCTACAAAATGAAATTCGAAGTTAATCCCCACTTTTTCTCGTAATTAAATCACATTTATCTCAGAATATACCGTGAAAATGGATTAAAAATCTAATGAGTTTTTGGACTCATCAATGCTCAGCCTTTACTTGCTGACACGTGAGACACTGTCAAACGAAATCTCCAATGTGTTACTTCATTCCGCTCTAGTAATACTAACGACGAAGATCACGATACATCTTCATCCCACTTGGGTGCATAGAAAATCGAGATCAGTGAAACTCCCTAAGGATCTCCTCTCTCAAATCGGTCAGCTGGGAAACCACAACCCATCCCTTATACCGAAGACTACCATTTGTGTGGATGGCCTAACCTTCATCACCCGTACTTGACTGCATTCCGGGGCCCTTGATGGACGATATCTGCCTTGCCCTTCGTGACTAATCACCCCTCGCCGATGATGAGCCAATAAACTCTAATGCTCAAGCTGAGTCTCGACTATTGTACCGTGAAAGCCTAAACTCGGGTCCTGAATTGGGCCTCGGGAAAGATCCGCTAATTCCTAGGAAGTTACACTAGACAATACTCCCCGTGACTTCTGACTGAGCTCATCAGCCACTATATTTACCTTACTAGGATGGTAATTCAAAGAGAAGTCATATTCTTCCAGATACTCCATCCACCAAGGCCCCATGTCGAGGTCCCATTGTGAAAATATGCCTGACTCTTAGGTCCGGGAAAACACTTAAACCGTTTCACCATAAGTAGTGGCACCAAATCTTTAAGGCAAAGACTATGGCCTCCAACTCCAAATCATGTGTAGGGTAATTTTGCTCATAATTCTTTAGCTGTCTAGAACCATAAGCTACAACCCTCCCGGACTGCATCAAAATACACTATGTACCTCTATCCCCTTTTTGGGACTATCAGAATAGGAGTTGAAGTAAGCCTCTTTTTTTATTCCTAGAATGCCTTCTCACATAGGTCATTCCACTCGAATTTTGACCTATTTCCTAGTAAACAGAACCGGAGTGCTCCAAGGTGAAGTGATCGGTCTAATAAAACCTATGTCCAACAGCTCTTGTATTTGGACCTTGAGTTCTTGTAACTCAATCGGTGCCATACTGAGGAGCTCAGAAACATACCTGCACTGTGGTGTAACTTAATACAGAAGTCTACCTCCTTGTGCAGAGGTAATCCTGGTAGCTCATCCGGAAAAACATCCTCATATTCAGAAACTACCCCGAGGTAGATCTAATTCTTATCTCGCCTCATCCTCCGTGGTGGTAAGGCTCATACCAAATTCATCAACCGACCATGTCATCTCGCAGCCGCATTACCTGTGATAGTAAACCATCATGTCATTCCCTAAAAGTCACATAGATACCGTCCTGTGTGTAGGCAGTAATCCTCCTACTATCACAATCAATGACGACCTGATGTGCCGTCAACCAAACCATGCTAAGAATGACATCAAAATCCAATATGTCCATAAACCGAAGGTCCACCGTGAGCAGAATTCCTAAGATCTCTAACTCATAATTCCGACATATCATATCAATCCTCACCCTAATCCCTAGGGGAGATTTCACATACAACGACTTTTCCAAGGTTTCTACTTTTAAGCCTAAAGCATTCACACAAAATGCAGCAATAAACATGAATACAATGCACTCGACTTAAAAACCACCTTATCTAAGCAGCAGTGAGAGCCGAAACGTACATTGTATACCCACTAATCTCAAGCTCGGGTCGGGCAAACACAAATTGCAAACATGCCCTCGGGGTCCTAAAGTATCTGCCGAGAAGCTCCCGTCTCGACCAAACCCATGCCCCGCTCATATGGCTCGGGCCCGCAAAATAAGAGGTGCTTCAGGCCGCATCCCTCGACTAATATCGATTCCTCTGGCCTATGCTAGGGTTAGGAGGAGCAAAATGCGTCCACGCATGTCCCACTGATGACTGGGAATGTGTCGTCCCAAAACCCCAAGATTCTTGCCTCTAAGGGAAATCCCGCCTCACATGTCTGGGCTGATGGCAATGGAAACATGTCATCTCCGCCCCATTCGCTGTAAGCCCGACTCGCCTCGCTCGATAAATAAGCCGCACTCTTGAAATCCCAGTGGAATAGAAGTCTTCCGCTTCCTTCCGAATTATAAGAAGATTGATTCTCCTTCCTTTTAGTACTAGCACCTATATCCCGGATGCTCCGTGTGTCATCTACGCCTCTTCCAATTGCCAAGGCTATCCTGACCATCGAGTTCCCTCCTCCCATGTTTGTCGGAGGATGATGTGCCTGAAACCCCTAGAGGTTACTCGTCCCTCCCTGGCCCACCGTTGCACTAGTTCGTGCAATGGTAGCAGCCACCGCGCTCGCCTGTGCAATGATGGCGATTGTAGTGCCCGTATCATTTTCGACTACTGACCATCAAAAACAATGACCCGCCACTATCAGGTCTCTTCCTCCCTGGATGGCCAGAGGATCATGTGCCTCTAACTTCTGAACTTAACTTGACCCTTCTTGGTTCCCAATTGCACCAACTTGTGTGATCGTGGTAGCAACACCCGCATGGCTAAGGGTAGCAAATGCGATCAATAGTTCTATTAAGGTCCTGCGCTTAAAGCCTATCGTAAGATTATGCCACGACCGCCCCAAACAGCTCTCTTCCCTACTAGCTTATTTACACGGTCAGATGAATGATTCTCTATTCATTTATCACATTAGTGCTGCATAATGTCAAACACTAATAAATAACAATTCCTACGTAATCATGCTTATTCATTTTCCGAACCCCTAAGGTTACATTTGCTAACCCTAGTGTTCTTCACTTTCTATACACATTCTATCATGCATATATTCACACAACCATAATACATCTCTAGTAGAACATATTAGAACACAAAAGCAATCAATGCACACAATGTCGTGTTATACACTCATGCCCATTAATCCTAGGTATTTGTATACCTTACTCTCGGCACTCAGCTATGACAAGCCAATATCCGAAAACACTGGTGGATACCCCCACCCAAGCTCCGAGTTAATCGTTAACCAGAGCTCTGATACCAAGCCGTGACACCCCAAATCCAAGGGTCCCGTTGACAACTTGTCAACACGTGGAATTCCTGTGGATTTCGGGTGACCTGATACCACACTTTTGTGTCCCATTTATCGGGATCCAAATTTTCAAAAAAATCGGGCAGAGTCTTCTTTGTTCGGGGAGCTCTACCCAACATACAACTTGTATAACAGAATAATCATAACATCATAACCCATCCAAGGCGTCAACAGAAGTAGTATTGACCACATTGAGTCCATCTGTTCATATCCCTAACATACATCACTTTACCGGGACCCATTCATTCACATTTAATTCTAAAATATGAGAATAAAACACTTAATTACAGTTCGTAGGAGTTTGATCACGACCCTCTTACCATAATTACATAGCCGACTATTTAGACAATAGTCCCAAAATAATTTAGTTACAATTCTTTTATACAAAATACTTTTTTTTTTAACAAAGGAAATATCAAGGCCACACATCAGCCTCCTTCATAATCACAGCCTTGTAGAAGCGCCGTCTTCCAATACACCCCTTGTACCTGAAAGGGGGTCCCACGACGGGGTGAGCAATGCCTAGTAGAAAAATTCTCCTACAAGGGCTACTCCCCGCCTAAATGCACATATAATGGCATACATAAGACATCAAATCTTATTCCATATAAATAATACAATCGTATATGAAATGTTCTGTGTCATGCATGAGATGAGAAGCCTTATGCCCAAAACCCGAGTCCCGACCGACTCCCTCACACCAACAACGCCAGTGGAAAAACCGCCACAAAGCCACCTAATGATTCTGAACCGGCTGATAACCCTCCAATTTTAATTTATCTAATCCCGTGTGTTTATTCATGCCATGTCTTTTTTAGGGTCACATCACAAGATCGACGCACACCTTCCGACATTTTTACTTCAAGCTTCACCGCTGTGATTATGTCTAACTCATATAAATTTCATCTTTCACTTTCATGGGGCATCTACCCCATCTTGCTATGCCTAAACACACGTGATTTATATTTATTATTGTTTTATACCACCATGAGTCTCGATTTTGGATGTAATCCCATTTTCGAGCTCACCACACATTCACTAAGAATGGTGAATAACAGTACCATGCACCCACACACGACTCGACGCGATGTGACAGTGCATATGAAATGCAATCATGTCATTTCATGCTATGTCATGCTACATGCAACATTTATAAATTCTAGATAATTTTTTATTTTTACATATAATTTCCATTCATCTCAATTTCCATGTTAATACATCACTCAAGCACATATTAAAATGATTTTTTTCATAAAACAGCATATTATTATTTTTTTTCCAACAATACACATAAAATGGCCCAAATCTCGTGTTCCATCTAAACAAAAGGCACCTCTCTGTCCCTACCTGCCATTACCGAATTACTCTGATACCAAAACATGCCACAAAACCCGAAGACATCAGTCCCGGTGATTAAACCAAAATCTCAAATACGCTCGAGATCGCTTAAAATAGTCCCAAAATCCGCCCAGATTATCTGGAAACAACTCGAAAAATTCTAACCCAGACTGCTCAAATCAAAAAATTCAACCTGATTACCAAAAATGGGCCCCAAAATTCGGCAATTCCTACACTCAATCCCAAAAATTTGGGACTAAAATTTTCGGCCTCTCACGGCCTCTAAGAAAACCCCAAGCCATTAAATTACCTTTAGGCTAGAAATAACGCAAGTAGGAAAATTCCCTATCTAGTGGAGTTTGACGAAACTCCAAGATTTTGGTACCCACGCATAGATCTCGATGCGTGGATCAACTTTTCTTCTTGCTCCGACAAAAACCAATGACCCGATTGTAGATCTTAGAGAGAGAAGTTTAAAACCCATTTTTTTCTTTTTTTTTTTTCTCTCTCCTTTCTTGCTCTCACTCCGCCTGCTCTTTTTTTTTTGCTTGAATTTCCTTCTTTTTATCCTTTTTTTTTTCTTTGGATATATGGCTCACATTACACCATGTGTCCATCTCTCATTTGAGTTCATTTTTGCCCCGAAAAAATTTATTTTAAATGAACTTAGCTCAAGCCATTTCCTGACTTCCAAGATTTTCGTAAAAATCTTCGTCCATGAAATACCTGACTTATCACCCACAAACCGTAAAATTCGATTGCCTCATAATTCACAAATTTTTTATTGTGTCACTGGGATTTCGCGAGACTTAGTTTAATAAATAAGATTCTGCTTACATCATCCGAGATTTAGAGAATTTTATAGGCTTCCCTGAACCATTATGGCAATTTATTATTATTATTATTATAATTTTGTCATTTTTGAAAATTTCTAATTTTCTCGGGTTTTAAAATAATAGATGACTTAAAATATTTTCCATTTTCAAATTCCCAATACCGCTCTATTAGTAAAGTTGCTTGCATCACACATAGCTCAAAAGGAGGTCCCAATCCCGTGCTACTACACCCAGACCGAAATTAATTTCCTCCTTAGACCGAGAATGCATGCTCGCACCGCTTTTTCAAATTCAAAGGGACCTCGGGACTAGTAGATTCACAAGGGCTTGATATTTTGGAGAAGTCCTTAACTCTGAGAGAACTCGCTTTCTAGAAAGCTTATCCCATTGATGAGTGTAAAACTCATCTATGTTTTGAGTTCATTTTACATGCTATTTTCAGCATTTTATATCCATATTCATTTAAAACTCATAAAATTTCCTCTAAACTTAGTTTTGCAGGATTTTTGATGGAAAGCAAGAGATTTAGTAAGAAAATATGAAAAATGTTTCCAAAAAGAGAGTTAATCGGATGTCTCACAGCCAGCTCATTTAAGATCAATTTTTATGTATCATCTGGAGCATCAAATGGTTACATTCTAAATTCAAAGAGATTTCCAACAACACCTCACACACCCAAATTCGAGTTAAAACGAAGAAGTTATGACCTCGACAAGTTGGACAAAGTTTTCTGTCGCACAACAGAAAACTATGTCGTAACATGGTTTTTTGCTACAACAGATAAACTATGTTGCAACATAGAAACCATGTCGCGATTACGGTTTTCAGGCCTAAACGTAGAAACTATGCCGCCACATAGAAACCAAGGTCCGACGCGTGGTTTTTGCTCGCACAGAAACTATGTCGAGACATAGAAACTGATGCCACGACATTAAAACTATGTCGCGATAGAAAAACCGTGTTAAGTACACGAAACGCTAAAACCAAAAGTAATAAAATGGATATTTTGGTTTTTCAAGGCCATTTCACCCTAGGACTATAAATTACTCATTTCTTTAGGTTTTAGGGCATATGAAGGTGGGCTTAACACCTCTATGCTTTCTAAACCGCCCATTTTCGTAGTTTTGTCAGATATTTTATTTTTAAGATCTTAGAGTAGTTTTAGAGCCTATTTTGTTTCATTGAAGAGATTTGATGTTGTATGGAATATAGATTCAAATTTCATTATACTATTCGACAAATTTTTGTGCCAAAATCTGATTTTTCCTCTTACTCCTATCTCTTGATTTCTTTCTTCATTTTCTACTATTCTGATTGTGATGATTGAATCAAGAATGGAACATTAAACACCCTGGGAGGTGGTGATTAATTGTTGAACATCCAGATTTGCGCTTTCGGCTTATTTTATGGGTTTGGAAAATGAATTCTATATAATCGTACTATTCATATAATAATTGTTTGAATATTAATAGCTATAATTGTGAAAAGAACAGATTCGCTTCCATTTTCGCAGAGGCCCTCCTCGAGTGACATGGAGATGGAGACTCGAGAGTAAAGAAGAACTCGGGGGTATGTTAGAATAATATTATGGAACTAATGAATCCTAAAAGATCACTAATTTAGTTTTACAGGAGGATTAATTAGATGATACTGCTTAATACTGTAGGTCTCACCTCAAATTGATAGAATGATCTGATCCCTGAGCATGAATGATCTAATCAAGTGGAGATAGAAAGTCAGAATAGATTTAAAGGACGAGATATCAATTAGATTTGAGAAGGCTTGCATAATTTTCTTCTATGGGGCAAGAATTCCTTCACCCTAAGAAACGATTAAGTTATCAGAAAGAAAATAATTCAAATCTTAAAGAGGGTCAGATTTTACAAGTAACTAATTAGACTCATGTCTCTGAAAGGAACATGGATCTCAATTAGTGAAACGTGGTGTAATGGAGAAATCCGTTATACTACATCGCTTCACAACCAAGATTCAACTCATAAATAAGAAGCTTCAAGGAAATGCAAATTGTTTTGTAAATAATTATCCCCATCCCTAGTGCCTCTCTTCATACCTTTTAGAATTAAGTTGGTTTTTATTTGGTAGATTTTAGGATTAGTTTTAAATCAGTTTTTATTTCAATTAAATTGATTTTATTCCACATCCTATATGGCGCCTAAATAGTGAAGAACCCTTGTAATCGAGGTGATTAAATCTACCAGAGAGAGCCTAACTGCAGGTATGATATCTAGACTTTTAGAGTCCAATTTTATTACCAGATGACCCGTGCACTCATGCGAAGGGGTCAGAAAGGTGCTTGTAATACTTTTCATTTCATTTTTCAGTACACTTACTTTTTTTCTAATCGCTTTTTGTATTTAATACCATATTCACTCTTGACCATAGCTTTCATATATACATCATTTGGTCTCAACAAGTTTTTTGGCGTCAAGCTTGGGACTCGCACTTAGTCTTGATAACCATGTCAAAAAATTCTGGGTCAACAAGTTTTTTAAGTGTACCAAGTTAGGACTTTATTTAGTCTCTGGGGTAATCAGGTTTAAAATTTCGTCAACACCTATCACCTAAGAGAGGAGGTAGCTTCTCTATTGTTTCAATTTTTTCTTTCTCCACCTCAAGTTCTCTTGTAGAAATCCTATGCCCAAGTACTATGCCTTCCTTCACCATGAAGTGGCACTTCTCCCAATTTAGCACCATATTAGTTTCTTCACATTTTATCAAAGCATTTCTCAAATTTTCAAGACAATTATTAAATGACTTCCCAATAACTGAGAAATCATCCATGAACACATCAATGGTACTTTCTACCATGTCTGAAAAATATGGCCATCATGCATCTTTGAAATGTGTTAGGTGCATTTCATAACCCAAATAGCATCCGCCTGAACATAAATGTACCATAGGGGCATGTGAAAGTAGTTTTCGCTTGGTCTTCTAGTTCTATGGTAATCTAGTTGTAGCCCGAATAACCATCTAGGAAACAGTAATATTCATGCCCTACCAGTCTGTCAAGCATATGATCCATAAACGGGAGTAGGAAGTGATCTTTCTAGCTCGCCTTTATTCAACCCATATCTACAGATCTTCATCCAATCACTGTTCTAGAAGGGATCAATGCGTTGCTCTTTGTCTTGATTATTGTGGTCCTTCCTTTCTTAGGCACTACCTATATTGACTTACCCAAGGGCTATCAAATATGGGGTAGATTACTCCCGCATCTAACCACTTCAATACTTCCTTTTTAGACACCTCCTTCATGGTCAGATTGAGTCTTATTTGTGCCTCCACCAAGGGCTTATGACCATCTTCCAAAGAAACTGTGCATGCACATGAGGTGATCCCTTGTAATATGCTAAGGACCACCCAATAGCATTTTAATGGTCCCAAAGTACTCTCAATAATTTCTCCTCTTCTACTACTATAAAAGATGCGAAGATAATCATTGGTAAAGTTGAGGATTACCCCATATACACATACCTCAAATGGTTGGGTAATGGCTTCTGCTTCACTTATGGCAATTTTTCAAATGAGGGCACTGATCTTTGTGTATTCTCTCCCAAGGGCTCGCAATACTTTCTTCTATTCGGCTTAAAAGAGTCCATCCATTTCACTTACCCCTCAGCTTCCTCACATAAGTTCTTCCCTGCTCATCCCGCACAAGGTTGCCTCCAAATGATCTACGACCTCTCAGACACCTTGAGTAGCCTCAATTTCCACAACCATGAAACATGAATCACTCTCTACTGGGTGTCGTACGACATCAAACACACTAAACTCACCTCATCATCTCAACTACTAGTTTTAGCTCCCCCTCCCTGTACATCAATCATGGCTCTACTAGTTGCTAGAAACGGTCTACCACATGGGCATCTCCTTGTCTTCCTCCATATCCAACACTATAAAATCAACTGGAAAGATGAACTTGTCCACCTTGACTAGTACATCTTCTATCACCCCCCTAGATGCTTCAATGATCTATCCACCGCTGTAGCCGAGCTTCACCCAACCCCAAATGTTTAACATGCATGGCATGAGATTTATAAAGCTCCCACCCGCATAAGGCTCTCTAAAAATCAGATTCCCTATCTTACGAAAAATTGCTTGGATCCTTCAGCTTCTATAGTAACTTCCTCAAGAATAATGCTCCACTCTCAAGAAGGCATTATCTCAAAATTTGGTAGCCGCCTTCATAAACTTCATATAATTAGGAATTCATTCTAATGACGTGACTCTCCCATTGATGTGGAATTCACTAAGAATCCCCACAAGAACCTCCCATCCAAGCTCGCTCGACTGAAAAGTTGCCATGAAGCTAAGTCGTTAAAACTGTTGAAATTTTCTTTGGAAAACGTTGATTATAAAAATTTTCACTTTTCTATCAAAACCACACCTTTAGATTTAACGAAAATCCGACAACATAACGACTGCACGGTGGTTAAGCCCGAAATACAGAAATCACATGTATAAAAAAAAAATACACTCTTAATGTTTTTCAAAAATCCAACTACAACCATAAAGGACCTCTGGTCCTCATCAAAATACAAGATAAGAATCAATCCAACATAAATTCATCGCAACCTGTTTTTCTCAAAACCATGCATGCATATTTTACAAAAGATATTTACATATACAAAATGTCACATTTAACTTTTACTAATAAAGCATTTTACACCTTATCTTATATATAAATACAACATAGCGTCTATGACTGAGGATCCTAGAAAAGTCTTTCGGCTTCGGCACGTGCACCTGGAAAATTATTTAAAATTGAAACTTTGAGCCAACAGCTCATAGGAGTACTATAAGTTCTAAATGTTGTTGTCTGCTGTATGTGCCTCCCAATATGAAAATCTGTACAAAAATGGTTGTAAAACTATTTATGATAAAACCGAGTTTTTGCTAAAAAAACCATTTCTAAAAACTATTTCTGTTGCTGAAAAATGTTTCAATGGTGGTTAATATCTGAAAGTGCTATACTGTAAATCAAGTAACAACCACTTCATGGCCCATTATAAATACCCAGATGTGATGCCACCGAACCCTGAATTCGCCATCTGTGAAAACCCTGAACACACCGTCTAATATGGTCCCTGAACACGACAGATTCTATAAGCACATGAACCTCGGAACCAACACCTCATCACCATGTACTATGCCAGCGCGCTAACTATCTATATACCCCAAATGTGCAAAGGGCGACTCACTATATAAATATATACTATATCTAACCCCCAATTACCAACTAGGCAATATAGTTAGTCATCATGTCCCATAACCCTGCCATGCACAATCCGAGATACATCTGATCGAAATTGAGTCAGGCTATCTAGGTTTTATAAACCAGCCAAATCTGCTTTAAGTACTAAATCGAAATTTTTTGTCAGCATAACAAGTGGGAGTAAAATGTTGTTTAATTACATTATATTTTCAAAGCACTTTAAAAAACTTGTAATTCTAAACACTTTCGCTGAAAAACATTTTGAGTACTCACCTTTTCTGACCAATTCTCTTCAATTGTCATTAAGCACGCTTAGATTATTAATCACTGGCTACTGACATCTAGTGCATAAATTAATGAATGTCTGTTCTATCGCTTAACCAAAAACACATAAAGTACTAAAGAATGAATCACAAACCTCTCATTTGAATGGGAAACTTTACGCGGTTATTCTATCCTAATATGACATCGAGTAATAGTTAAACTCATCAAAATGCTCTTACATATGAAATGCCCCATAAAAACTATCCTCATTCAAGAACTTGTTCAAAACGATCCATGCTATTCATATTAGAATCAATGACACGCCAAGATAGCCACGAAATTCGCACACGTGGTACTACAATTAAATTTTTTCAGAACAGGAAAATTGAAGTCATATTATATATTAATAGATTCCACTCCATGGTCATAAGAGTCTAAAACAATCTTAAAATATTTCCAAAAATTATGTTCAACTCAATCCAAATATAATTCTGAACTTAACTGATCCCAGAATAGTCCCAAAATTCGTTTGATTGTCCGAATATAGTCCCAAAAATTCCTAAAAATTTCTAAACTCAGTCCAAAAATTTTGGGACTTAAATTTATTAATACTGTCGCCTTCTAAGAAAATTCCAAGCTACGACAAATTCAGGCTCGAAATAACACAAGTAGGAAAATTTCTCACTCTGAGTTTGACCGAAAGCCAAGATTAAAGGTCCACGCAGAGTCTCTGCCATGTGATCCACTTTGCCTTCGTCTAATAAAAATTCACGGTCCGATTAGAATCCGGTGAAAGAAGAGAAGAGAAGAAAAAATAAAACTCTCTATTTTGCTCATCCCATGAACATAACACACGCTTTTGACTTATCTTCTCTTCTACATACAGCATATTATTTGACACATAGCTTATATTACCTCATTCAGGTCCGTTATGTCCCGGTAATTTTATTTTCTAATAATTTATTGAACAATTTTAACTCCATGATTTTGACTTCCAAGATTTTTGTAAAATCTTCATTCCTCGAAATCATTGGCGACTTTATCATTCGCATTCGTAGAAAATATTTTGTTGTTCTAACACCAAATTTTTCAATAGATACTCTCATAGAATGAATTTAACGGCGAAACCGTTTTGAAGTCATCCAGATCTAGGAGAATTTTCTAGGCTTCCCCAACCATTTTGGTAATCTATTATTATTATTATCCTTTGAAATTCCATAATTTGTACTTTCACCTCTCCACTTTCACCGTGCAAGTGCCACACAATTCTTTGAAAACTTTGTTATAATTTCACCCTTAAAAACAACTTCAAAAAATTCTATTATGGCACTAAAGATTAAGAAGCTCTCGTGCATATATGCGACCCTACGGTTCACATACCGTACACCCCTCCTGACACACAATCACTCTCTCCTTGTAGCACTCGCCCTCAGAAATGAACAAAACTAATAATAAAGAGATACTTAATCCGAAAAACAATCCAGGATTTACTGACCCACATCCAGCTTCCATCTCACTTAGCCTGCATCCCATGATCTCAAAGTTTTGACTAAAGGAATGACCTTATTCCAAATTTGCTCTCTACATCTACTATCTCGCAGATCAAGGCTACTCCTTAGATAGTCAAATTATCCTTAATCTTCACTGCCGATCTCTCTTCGGGAGTACATGGGAGGGATCTGGAATTACTTTATGAGCATGGATACATGAACACATTATGAACCTTAGACAACTCGAGGAAGGTCGTCATATGCCATCGGTCCCATCTGGCAATAATCATGGCCCTATGACCACCTGGCTTTTCCGCCTTCAATGCGCATGAAACCTTTCCAGGAAATCTTGAGAGACTCATGCCCACCTTAACCTGATCTGGTATGCCATTCATAATCCTTTCTCTGTCATCCTCTGGTTGTTTGATTCTACTTTACAATTCGGACTTTATTAGCCCAAGGTAATCTGTACTAACTCGCCCACCACTCTCTCCTACTTCATCACAACATACGGGAGTACGACACTTCCAGTCATACAATGCTTCAAATGGAGCCATGCCTATGCTGGATTGATAACCTGTCAGCGAACTCCATCGATAACAGATCTCAGCCTTCCCTTAAACTCATCACTTGACGCTTCACTTTGACTCCCAGCGCAGAATAGTTCTTTGACCACCATCATCATGATGGAAAGTTGTGTTAAAAATCAGTCCCCATGGCATCCTCAGAAACCAACACCTGGGATGTAAATCTTGTCTCTTGGTCCAGACCATCGATATAGGAACACATGTAATCTAACTATCTCCTCCACATAGTTCAACTTATCCACAGTCATCATTACTAACCGGGAGAAACAAAGGAATGTTAGTTTATCCATCACCTTATCACCCATATGGCATCGTGTTTGCCTCCGAGTTCTGTGGAAGCCCGATAACAAAGATCCATAGTAATCTTAATCCATCGCGCAAGAACGGTGGGCTTCCATTTCTTCTTAGCTTTTGGTGTTCATTTCACCGCTACTGTGTTAGGTATCCTCGATACGAATTGATACTTCTTCACTGGCTCTTCCCCAGCACCACATCATGCTCTAGGTACATCGTGGTGCTACCAAGGTGCTAATGATACCAGAGTAAGCCTATGATTTCCATTTTTAGTTCACCTATTCAGTACACATTCAACTCTCTAACCATACACCATCATCTTGATCCAACTCGTTTCCACGTTCCTCAATTCGCCTCAACCTCAGACTGGCCCCCGAACTCGTCGACCTTCCTCGGGATCCGATCCACTAGAAGCGATCTAACAAAACGATGCCAACATGTCCTTATATTAGCTACTCAAAACTGAACTCCAAAGATTCAACTCGTCGTCAATGGAGAGACACCGATAAGGCAGAACCTCTAGTTTCCTACGAAGCATCGGGCCACTACATCGGCCTTCCCTGGTACTCATCAACTATAATCCTTAATCAATCTCCAACCACCGGCCACGCCTGCTAACTTTCCATGAAAATATATTGTAGGCTCTATGATCGATGAATATCCGATAGTAAGAAATGATAATAATGTCACCGTATCTTTAGGAGCGAAAAACCACCATACTAGTTTTAAACGCGGGTCGGTAGTTCATTGCGTTTCTTTAATCGACGGAAGCATAAGCTATCACTCTACCATCCCGCGCATCAAACACACACCTAACCCTTGTTCCAGAGGGCAGATCATAGCACCACATAACCGCCCTTTCCTGACGGTATAAACGATCGAGTCACAACAATCTTTGCCTAGCCTTCCTCAAACTGAGCCGGCATTCTAACACACTGAATTATGATCCCTTTCAATAGATTGGTCAACGGGTTGCTATCTTCGAAATCCTCAACAAATTTCTTGTAATAATCTCGTTAATCTGAAGAAACCGCGATCTCCAGAAACATTCGTAAGGCCAGCTTCACTATATTTATCCACAAAGATCCACACTTACATCTTTTTTCCAAATGACACGCACTCCAAGAGTTACTTCTGTCCAACCAACCAAACTGGCACTGGCTTAAACTACTTCGTAATCATTTTTCCCAAGAATTTTAATACCACCAGTAGATGTCAGAGAATTTTCTGATCGCTTCAGAGTAATAATTTAATGCATGCCATCAATGAATACGATCACAACTATCTAATATAATGAATAATTTGCTCATCAATCCATAATCTAAATGGGTATTAATAATCAATGCATCATTAGAACTCAGACTTGATTCCTATTCTAAGGTAAATACCTAGCATCATTCCTTACCTCAACTATTGTAAAATGGTTCAACATCCTTACAGGAAAATTTCAAAGACCTGTCAATGGTTAGTCATCCAAAGGGTTGATAAAGTGATACCAGCTGCAGCACAACCCCATCTGAGTCCCATTCAGTGCACAACCACTCCATCTTTCTTTACAAGAGAACTGATTCTCTACAGTTTATACATTGAGTAGTTTACAAGCCTTACAATTCCTCTAACTATGGCTTCACCTTTCAACTCCGCTATAAGACTGTATGGAGGAATGGACATCATCACCCTAGAACTACCAATAACAAATCTAATTGCTCTGGTATCCAGTAAACCAAAGATCATCCTGAAACTTCACGCGGATGTCTTCCAAATTAATCCTCATTATTTCTCCCATCCACCACAAATGCCAAATAACCCTAGCAACCTTCCAAGATTTTCCAAAAGCATTACACATCAGACTTAGGCGCATCTCTTCCTTGGCTCTCGAATATCACGCATCGGTTCCTCTAGCCAAACTGATAATTCTGGTTTTCTTACGTCAAATCTAAGGTCGTCGGCGCCTGGATAAACACCATTCGGCGACTATTTTGAAATCATGGATACCAACACTCATCAAGTCCGCTAGAAAATCCTTATTCGATCACCAACTGCTGTCTGAACTATCCTTTCATCATATCCCCATCGGGCAACCACTGGCACATCATCGGCAGCGCTGGACTCATCCGTGCCTCAACAATGCAGGTAATCGAATAATAATGAAAAATCAACCACCGCAACGATATGCACCACGATCAGAACCGGAATAATACCAAGAAGATCACGTCGCATGCATCGCCCATTGCACTGTAGGGTACCGAAGTCAGCACAGTCCCACTGGTCTCGCCAATTTTGCAATTTTCTTCTGCTCTCTGACCTCACCATACCTCACTGTAAAGGTATCACCACCTCACCTGAACCTCTTACTGGGCCTTGACCGGGACCACTGCCCAAAAGATGATACTGTACCCCACTTTATACTGTCTTACGCCATTATCAGATGCCTCCTTGACAGCACCTTCCCGCCTCAAGACGGAAACATCCCCATTATGCTCTCTACTTCCGAGATGCCTCCATGTAGGGCAATAATGGAAGATTATCTGAAGATCTACCACTCTGGGTCGCCATGACGGAATATCCCATATAGATGTTGCTCCTCATTCCGAGCCTCACCACCTCATCCATTTCCTTTCTATCACTCAAAGGTCGGCAACTAGTGTCTGGAGCACTCTCACCGCCTGCTCGCCCAGTGGAACTAAACTATCCTTTCTACCTTTAAGGCAACTCAACCACTGGTCTAAAGTTATTTTGAGATGCTCAGGGCGACACTGAATGTTCAAGCCGCCATGAATCGCTTGATGCTGATGTGCCCATTTTCCATATCATATGCACCAATTCTATGAGCTCAAACTCGCTTCATGACTTGCCATCACGTATCACGCTTCAACCTAAGAATTCTTCTATTTTTGCATCTTGATAACTCATCAAGCATGGTAAAATCATTCACAGAATGTCGCAGAATTCGGGTCCTGGCATCTCATGGGAGGTCTCCTCTTAATGGCCTCCACCGCCTTGGCCTAATGCCACAGAACTTTGAAAAGAGACTTTCCACACCACGTTAATCCCACCACCGTGAATTTACTAACTCCTGGGCTAACTATGGCACGCGCTCCGGTCTGCCAGCCTCACTTGCAGCTGCTCTACTGCTGCCCCCGCTTCAGAGGCCCAGAGCCACGAAGCAGCTGCAATAACTCATATAACTCCATCCATCACATGTACCGCCCCGGGCCCAGCAACCCCCATGGTTCCCATCAAAGATTCACTGAGGTGGCCTTCCGATCTGGGGTAATACATTTCTAGCCACAGTGCTCTCCGGCAGTAAGTCCCAGTCACTCTCCGACCCGGCCCGCATAATACGCCGTGAATTTCAAGGTTAAAAGATTTAGTGATGATCAATATTTGATATATGATTTAGCAAAACAATATAGGTTGCAATAGGGAAAATCATTATAAAAACAATTCTATAGGAAATACTACTTAAAACAGAAAAGAGCGAATCATCGCTAAAACTACTCTACTAACTTGACAAGACCCTTCCTATTGACAGGAATTCATCAAAACTTCACAAGAACCTCCCATCCAAGCTCGCTGACCGAAAAGTTTCCATGAAGCTAAGTCGCAAATCATGAAATTTTCGAAACGCCGATTATAAAATTTTCAATTTTTCTATCAAATCACACCTTTAGATTTAACGAAAATCCGACAACAACATAACGGCTAAATGTACAAGCCCTAAACAGCGTAAACTGCTACTGTAGGCAAAAATACACTCTTACTGTTTTTTCAAAATCCAACTACAACTATGTTAATCCTCCGTCCTCATCAAAATACAAGATGCGAATCAATCCAACATAAATCATCGCAACCCTCAGTTTTTCTCAAAACCATGCATGGTTATTTTACAAAAGATATTTACATATACAAATGTCACATTTTAACTTCTTTTACTACGTTTACTTTATTAATCTTATCTTATATATGAATATGAACATAACGCCATGACCGAGGATCCTCGAAAGGTCTTTCTTATTTTCACACTTAATTTAGAAAATTATTTAAAATAGAAAACTATGAGCCAAACGGTTCAGCTGAGTACTATAAGTTCTAAATGTTGATGTTCCATATATGTACTTTTAATATGAAAATCTCAGACAAAACATAAACTATTTATGATAAAACTCCGAGCTTTGCAAGAAAACCATTTTCAAAACTATTTCTGCTGCTAAAAACTGTTTCAGTGGTGGTTAATATCTGAAAGTTCGGCATCGTAACGGTACCAACCACGGCTCTATTTCAGTCACCATGGACGTGATGCACAACCTCTGAACCCGGCATCGCAGGGAATCCCCGAAGCACACCGCCTAATATGGTCCTGAACACGGCGGATCTCTATAAAGGCAATCCTGAACCAAATGCCCGGTGATGGAACCTCGGAATTAAAACCTCATCACCATGTACTATGTCAACGCGCTAACTACCTATATACCCCGAATGTGCAGAGGGCGACTCACTATATAAATATATACTATATCTAACCCCACCGTCGCACCAATATGAAGTAGTCGAATGGTCCATAACCTCACAACCTCAGATACATCTCTATTAAATCGAAGGCTACCTAGTAGTTTTGCTAAACCAAAGCAACCGCTCCTTGCATCAAATCAAATTCTTCACGAGCATGTCAAGTGGAGGTAAAAAATGCTTAATACTACCTTATATTTTCAAAGCACTTTACAAACTTGTAATTTAAAACACTGTTTTCAAACGGTTCTTGAGTACTCACCTTTTCGATCACTCTTTCAATTTTTGTCACACGCAGATTATCGTCGTATTCTGCAATCGCCACACACCATGCAACATATGAAAATGCCTCGCCAACATTTTAACCATAAAACATACAAAAGGTTTTCGAAGAGACTACATCAACTAACTTCCACTTAACAAAACTTATAAGTTCTAGTCCACCTCAACAGATATCTGATAATATGAGGTGAAATTGACCAAAATGCCCCTACACATGAAAGTCACCCCATAAAACCATCGCTTTATAAATCTTTCAAACGACCTGCACATGTATTGCACCATGCCGATTAGCATAACCAATAAATCGACACGTGGTACTACAATTATCTTTTTCAAAATGGCACCAAATGCTATTAATGCTATATGGTTATCTTTAGACTATGCTTTTCATAGAGTTCCAAAACACTGATACCGATGAAAATTCCTGTCTCGACCGGGTCCTAATATAATCCTAAAATAAACTTGAAATGTCCAAAACAAATTCCGAAATACAAATCGAACTGTCCGAAATATTCCAAAATTCTAAAAATTCTTAACCACTGAAAATTAGATTTAAATTTACTACTTTCACGGTTTCTAAGAAAATCCAAAGCCATTATATCTTTAGGCTCGAAATACAAGTAGAAATTTCTGTACTTCTTGAGTCTGACGAAAAGTCAATATTTTCAGTGTCCAATGCCATCTCTCATTAAGTGTGATCAACTTTAGCTTCGCCCAACAACAAAAATTCACGGTCCGTCTCCGTAAATCGAGAAAGAAGCGAAGAGAAGAAAAAAAAACTCTCTCTTCGATTCGCTTGTCCTCACTGACATAATGCTATGACTTTTATCTTTTGTATTTTATTATTATTTATTTGATACATAGCTTATATTATCTCATTCGCCCGTTTATCCCGGCACTTATTTCTTCTTAACACTTATTTTAACCAATTAACTTGCTATTTCGATTTCGAGATTTTGTAATACCGCCTCAAGTCACCTGACTAACTGATGCCCACACCCAAACATCTGGGAACATCTGCAACGACCTGAATTTTCTTTGAACAGATTTCACTTATTTGAATTTAACGGCGCAAATCGCTTCATCATCCAAGATCCAGAATTTTGTAGCTCTCGAACCATTTTGGCAATTATTATTATTATTATCCTTTCAAATTCCATAATTTGTACTTTCACCCCTCCACTTTCCCCTCGATTGCAAAAGTCTGCCAATCTTTGAAAACTACAATTTCACCCTTAAAAATGAACTTTCAAAAAATTCTATTATGGCACTGGGGTATCAATTATGAAGCCCTTATGCACACATATGCGACCCTACGTGTTACACATACCGCACATCCTCTCATATGGCGTTACATAATGCATCCATAAGAAGGCTGATGCGCTGAATACTCCATTAAACTTGCAAATCGCTTGTCTAATGCATTTTCTAAGTGTTGAGGATGCGATCAGGCGTAGTAGGCTCATCCCACATCCGCCGTTTCTCATTCTCTTTCCTGTCTCTTTTTCATCTGGCTTCTTTCTCGGGGCCGCCCCCCTGTAGTTATTCTTCCGCCTTGCTCTGATTTGTCACTTCGCCTCTACTTTGTCACCACTAGTGGTCCGGTGCTACCTAATTTCTCAAAGTGATAGCCTTCCAATGCTCTTTCTTACCTTATCTTCATATTCCACTCTCTGAATAATAGAGTGAACTCCAGTCAGATTCTATCTATTAGTGTTTGCCATCTAGCCCATTTGCACCTCCAAATTCCTCAACTAGGCTACCTGGTTATGAGGTTGGGTTGACTGGTTCTGAATATTTGCCTTAGTTTTATTCATAAAGGTTGTATGGGAAGGAGTACTGGAGCTAACAAGCCCAAATCCACCTTTCTGAGTGCAAAATGTTTACTAAGGTCAGCATGTTATTACGACATTTCCTCCATCCATAGTCTCAATTACTCAATATCCCCGCCTCCTGTTCTTGAAACTACGCTCCTATAGGCTACATAAGTTGTTAGTTGTTGGCTGGATCTAGCCACATACCATGTCCCTCTCCTCAGTCATCTACAAGATCCACATTCTACATCATGGTCCCGCTAGAACACATTCCCCCAAGGGTTCGTTTAAGAGACACTTAGCTGCAATTATTAAACACATTCAAACTGGGCCTCCACAGCTTTCCTTTACTCGCCCTCACGGTCATTGATTATCGTTGGTCACCACGCCGCCAGATTCCACAAGCTCGACTCGGTATTCCTTCGCAACAATATCAGCCGCCAAGGATCTATAACTGCTCAGATCCATCAACTGCTTATAGAATGTATGCACTATATTACACCTAGTCAACTTGTGTGTGGGTACTCCACACCATGCGAAACCTTCCTAAGTTTCACTAAATTCTCCTTCCATCTACCTAACATCTCAGACCAACTCAGGGTTTTCAAGTAGAAAGAATCATCATCAAATATTTTTATACCAAATCATTCCATGAAGTGATGGAGTCCCGTGTTGAAGGCTCACTCAACCAATGCTTAGCTCAATGCCATGACAATGAAACAACCTCATTTTGAGAGTTTTCATCACTCCATTGTATTGATCGTATCGCATACCTCTAAGTAAGTTTTTCGATGTGTATCTAGGTTCTCTACCTACAACTAAAGAATTGAACGCCTAAAGCATCTAAAAGCCTCTGTTTTCCACTAAACATAGCCTTTAAGTGATGTCCTTCTTATACAGATGTAACGTTGGCAGTAGAGAAAAATCCTCAAGAAGCATATGAGGGTCATACGTTTCAAATCAGTCTGGTTTAAGATATTCCTAACAATATCAAGCATTGTGTCCTAATGGAATCATTCTTCTCATGTCTTGATCCTGCCCTCCATATTCTATGGCTACTGATGTTCACAAGGCCGTTGTTCTTAGTGTAGTCTATTTGTTGTTCTCCGTCATCAAAAGAATTTGTCGCTTTTGACTGTTTTCATTCACGCAGCATTAACCTTCCTAAACACACAAACAAACAAATAACAAAGACCAAGTCAAAAGCACTAATGTAAGATGAATAAAAAAAAAAAGGATTAAAAGTAATATCTAAGTGCTTTGTTGTCAATATCAACACAAACTTATCCCCACAAACACACAAAATCCTCGAGACGCCACCAAATACGTTTTATAAATCGGGTATTAAAATGGGAGGCCTATACGCGTATGTTGTTTATCATGAGTATATTATTAACATGTTCTCTCACATGATAGTTATTGATCATTGACCAAGTTTTAAATATTATTTAGATCTCAATTGTAATGAACTCGATTGACAGAAAGAAAACCAATCCCAAGATGTTTTCAATCAACTGATTAAAACCATATTATTTTGACTTCTGAATTACCACACCACGACTGCAAACCTAGATAAACGTTATTCGATTCATTATAACCGCGTGGATTCATGTCAGGTTGATCATGTTGCAAGGTATTCTCTCTAAGAAATATCTATATCTAGCAAAGAGGTATTGCATCTCTACTAACCTCACAACTCAAACTCCTAAATGTTTAAATCTCCTAAATGCCACACTTGAATCAAGATAATTTATTCATCTGACACTGGAGTAAGCAGTTTCAGGTCATATCCTGGGGTCATCATCTCTCTATATCTAAGACTTCAAGAAAGTTAGAACACCTCAAATTATACCGTAGTATTTTATGATATGTTAGTGGCAAAATCAAAATTGTATTTTTCTGTAAAATTTTCTGATCATACACAAAAAGATATAATCAAGATTATTAAAGAAGTTAAAGGGTAAATTGTATTTAATATTAGGATTAACTGACATTGGTAAAGTTTCTACAAGTATGGGTATAAGATAGTTGTTATTTGTAAATTGAATATGAGTGGGGAAGGACTAAATAGTACAGAAAAAATGTGATTTACTTACCAAGACAAATAAATTACGAATAAGCATTATCCATTTTTGGGACGGAGCCATGGCTTACGTATCAGGGAAAAGGAGCACAAAGCTAGCCATGCCTCCCTTGTTTTGGCTCTTTGCTCAAGAAAGGAAGAAAAGAAGAAAAGGGAAGGCTATCTGATATTCAGAAATCATGATGGACTTTTTTTCTCCATATTTGTTAGTTAGAAACTATCCTAACTCATTTTTTGTTGCTGTGTGTTAGGAAACCCTAACCCTCATAATAAAGTGTTTTAATGTTTAAGTCAGTTTAGAATAGTCATTTCAAACTGGTTCTTGTCTTTGGTTGGAAATATTCATGGAATAGGTGGGCAAAGGTAATGGGTCACACTAAAAAATGTGGCTTATGTTTCAGCCCAACGCCTCCGCTTTAGGCGGAGAGCACCACCCAGGTAGTCCTCGCCTGGTGAGTACCTCTTCCAGCAAAGATCAGATGCCCAGGCAACTCACAGGCTAGTTTTTGACATTGTTCCTTCACCTTGGCGAAGGATTGATCCGCCGAAATCCTTCGCCGCTTTCAGCCTGCCTGCCTGGGCAAACCCAAGACCTTGTTTTCTGATCATTAAACCTCGGCAAACCTGTTTCTGGGTAGAATTTGAGTTCTTGCACTCTTCTTTACTTGTGTAATATAAATAAGAATGTGATTAAGTACAATATAACAAGCTCGATAATACATATAATTGTATGCCCACAAATTTATGAATGAATAATGAAATTGATTAGTGCTTTGACACTCTTTGTTTAGTGCTAGATTATCCGTTCAACATGTGACACCCTTAAGAAAGCAATATTATCAATATTTGTTATGGGTGTAGGCAATGTCGCAGTTTTTGGGTAAGATCTGTTTCAGAATATGCACTAGTACCAATGTGATGTGTCCCTCCCATTCATTGTTAATGATCTAAGAAAACATTTCATATATGATAAGTATCTGAACAACGAAACATAAGAAAATAAAAGTAGTCAGCTCTGACAGCATACATATCTCTGTTCGTATTCTATAATGTACCCATGGGTACCTTCTATCCTAAAATCATTGTACTCCTAATGAGAGAATATATTCTAATATGTGGAATTATTTTAAAAAGTATACTGTAATTGAGGACCATTCCAAGCGGTCACATATGCTATATGTTTTCCCACTAAGCTATAAGCTTAGCATGTGTAAGCTCATCCTTTAGGTATTGAAGAGAGGTTGTCAAAGACATCCATTTGCATGTCAACATGTTGATTTTGTGTGTCCTTTGATGCAAAAGATTTGCCATTAAATAAATTATAATATTTTGAGATAAGGAACTGTGGTAAATGTAAAGTAGTCGACTATAGGTATATATGTACAAGACTATTTAAACACCAATACAATGGAAGTTTTACAAGTTTCTATCCTTATAATTACATTTAATGAGTTTCATTAATACGTAATGTCGTGATTAAGAAGTCTTAGTTCTCGTGTGTAAAAGTGTATGCCCTCACTACACTACTAGTGAAGGTATTATGCAATGCCATGTTGTCAAACACTACTATGCAAATAAGGTGTAGAAATATAAGTCGAGATGAAATAATGCATATATTGAATGAAACAATACACTTAACTATCCAAATGATGCCAAGATCTAAACTTCATAAATTAAACTAGGAACATGTATAACTTGTACAACCATGAATAAAGTCATCAAATGTTTAGAGAAGACTAAGAGATTAGGCGCACACGATGTCTCGATCAGCCACTTGTCGCCCCTTCCAATCGCAATTTTGGATCTCAACCTTATCTACTCCGAAAATTTATTTCCTCTAACTCCCAAATCATCTATTTATAAACTCTGAGTACGCCACCCAAAATCACACTGATATTAGGCTTTCCTGCCTCATTGTAGTATACAGAGGACAATGATAAACACTTCACCACTGCAGCAACTAAGCATGTCAAAAACCTCATCTCTAGACATTGTAGCGGGTCAGAAAGTACGCATAGTGAATGGAGTCTCCAATTTGTTCCTTTGGAAGTTGTGGTGGCAGCTCTTCTCTCTCACTAGCTGATTGTTTCACCGCTACATGGTTAAATGTCCGATGGGCGAGCATCTATAGCAACAAACTTCCTTCTTGTGACACTCTCTTTCTTCTATCACATAGTTGCAATCAGAATCCAAGGTAATTACCAAAACGTGCTTAGAAACAGTGAGGAAAGCTTCTAAATGCAAGAAGAAACATATGAAATTCATAATATTTTATGTAGCTCGATCACCAGTAGAAAATCTGGTGCCTGAATTAAGATGTCATTCTCATAAGTAGCGTATAATGCCCGAGCATCGTATCCAAGAAGGGACTGTATGGACATGGGGGAAGATCTCACCATAAAATCTCTGCATCTACCAACAAATGCTATGGTGAGGTTTCAGTCATGGTCTTTATGGCATTCCAACAAAGACTTTAAAAATCGTGCGACCATCGTAGATTTAAATGAAAAGGATGCAACTTTTGCGCTTGATGAAGCTTGCTCTTATAATATTGAGATTAAGAAGAGGCTAGCCCAGCTCCTTTATGAGCCAAACACAGAAGATCCTTTGAAATTATGTGATGCTGCAGCAATTTTCATCAGGGCCATCTTAGGCAACCATGAGAAGATTTGCATATTTATCACAGAATAACCCTCTTGACAAAGACAAGAAAATCCATAATCACTGTTCAAACAGAAATAAGTGTAGTTATTATCAGATAACTAGTTTATTATTGTCAGCAGATTGTTCATGTCATGCGGCTACATAATGAGATGATTCTGTTAAACACAATGAAGATCCGTCAAGTCTCCATCGAGGTGGGAACCTGATGTGTAAAACAAAAACAAGATATCAACCCCTACTAAGAAAACTGGGTCGAAATAACCGTTAAATAAATAGTCCTTTTCCTGGCTTCTAAAAATGATATGTTGATCTGTTAATCATTACTCGGCTCCAGAAATCGTCGGCACTGTTTCGAGCTGTCCCATATAATGAAACCAAGATACTGATACTTATCAACATGAGTTTATTTTATCGTTAATCAAATATAGTAAAGCAGAAGAAAGATGTCATAAAAGATTAATGTGATGCATCCCCAGTTCCAGATCACCTTTCTCATCTTTATGGTGCCGACGTTAACAAAGAAAACTGGAGTCGCAGGCAATGTGGTTATTAACAAGCTCGATCAACATGTCATCGGCTTTCACTTAAAAGAAAGATTGTCAAACAAGATCAGAAATGACTTGTATGAACTGAAACACGAAGAAACAGGTGCCCAAGACTACGCCAGATGATCGCTATGCCTTCCATCCTGAAATCATACCTTCTCATCGCAGATTAATCAATAATGGTTAATCAATGTCTAAAGAATCACAAAATTCCATTACAGATACGATAATCCGGCTTCAGAATCACCATTTATAATCAGTCGAATAGGTATTATAGATGTTATAACCGCAACGAAAGATTGTTATAGTCAAGATGTTATAAACAGATCAACAATGAATCAGTTAAGAAACAGATCCCACTTATTTTTACACAAAGATTAAGAAAGGAACAACATGAATGAAAGTTTCTCATCAGCTAAGCTTCCAAACCCACAGATACCTGAACACAGCAGGCTCGCACGGCGACTGAGGGTCGGACTAGCAATTTCAAGTTTCGGTCATTATACTTTGATTTGATGTAATGAAGAATCCATCAACTAGAGAATCTTCATTCAATGTGAGCGGAGTTTGGAGTACCCTCTTCCACTTCATTATTCTAGATATAATAGGCACGATTTTATACTTTGCACGCCGCCGCCGCCGCAAGCCACAATGAGAATAAACCTTCTCGTAATGATCGCTGTTGATGCTGGTTTATGCATACTTTATGATGATTTGTGAATTCAAGCTTGTGTGGATGTTAGTTGCGGGGTTCAGAATATTATGGTTTAAACCAATTAACTATACCGAGAGTTTACTTCATCACACATGCATCCCTGAAGATTTTAGGATTGAACCCAAAACTGTCCTGGTCTACAATAATCAAGGACTGGAGTCACTAATTTAACTTAATCAAAGAAGTCTAGGGAATCTGGTAAACGCCTGAAATATAAGACTCTATTAGAGTAGCACCTTCTCAAAGACATGAGGATCGCATGGACTGAGAGGTGACTAATAGGATTCCCAAGGAAAGCCCTACCTTATAAAAGTATCATATTTCATGACCTAGATGGACCGGAAAGAGAATAGGGAACGTGGTGAGAACTGAGGGAGACACAAAA